>VXBC01006934.1:140807-434961 GCA_013399945.1 Ploceus nigricollis | reverse complement strand
TTTTTTTTTTTTTTTTCAGGGGGGCTGTTCCTGTCACCCTTACACTCTGCCATCAACAATACCTACACCCAGAGCCTCAACCCTTTTGCAGCAACCACAGACTGATGGCTCTATAGGCATTTCCCTACCTGCTGGGATCTCTTCACCTGGGTTTGTGCAAATTGCACACTTAGTTGTTTCTCCAGGTGAAAATATTTATAGTATAAGTCCCCGCCTCTGTGATTGTTACCATGTGCCCTGAAGACACAATGGAAAACTATAGTAAAGAAAAGCATGATGCTACTTTTGTGTAAATTGCCTCTCTAACCTGACCCTTGAAAGAAAGGGGAGCATAAGAATGTTCTTGATGGCATATCCCTGCTCCTGGAGCACCAGTGTGCTTTACTTGCAAAAAATTATGTAGAATGTTGCCCTAGTCACCAAAAGAAACTCCTGAAACCTCTAGGTATGTCAAATGTCAGTGCCCATGGGTGCTTATCCTCAGACCCTCTGTTGTTCATTCAGGGATGGAGTCCCTCGTGAATATCCATCCTGGGTTTGCTCAGCAGCGCTGCCTGGCACAGCTCGGTGTCTGCCATCCCCTCACGGCTGCAGCCTCCATGAAGAGATGCTGCGTAGGGGTATGGGCCATGCCATTCCCCCTGCTTGTGTCTTGCTAGTGGATGAGGCAGGACCTTAGGAGCCCTGCTGTGGTCATCCCACAGCCTGTCTCACTCAGTCACAAGCATTTATTCTTAAGAAGCTGACAGTCCGAGGTTTAACAACACATTTAAATCTGAGTGTGGTCCAAGGAACAATGAATGTAACTACAAATATTGCCCCACAGCAATTCGGAGTAACCAGTGCTTTGGACGTGCAGGCTTTGCAAGGTGGTGATTGATAAGGGATGATTTAGGATAGGAGGTAACCCAACTGTTGCCATCAATGAATTTCACAAGCAATAAGTCACTGAAAAAAAGAGTAACTCCCCCACCTCAAAGCACACAGTAAAAAGCTGGGTTGTTTGCTGTAATCCAGCACGAAACAGCTAAGGAAGACAGTGCATTTTTCAAAAGCATTCAGTATCCTGCATCAGCATAAGAATTCCAGTTTGGGATATTGAATGTATCTGTTATTGTAACAGCTGATAGAGTTAAGTTATATGTAAAAGATTGTGCACAGTGAACTCTCCAGGGTTGTTTTAGTGTCATTTCCTCCTGTGTGTTTTCTTAGACAATTGAGTGCTTTGTGGTAGGGACCTAATCTTGCAAGTTACTGAGCACCATGAAATCCTATTAAAGGCAGTGCATTCAGCTCCTTGACGAATTGTGACTTTATTTGATACAGGTTGTGGTGGTACTGTGGCAATAGAAATAAAGCTATTTTTAAAGGTCATGGTGTTGTAAGCTTTTATAAAGCTGTACTCACATCATGGATCTTTCTTAAATCTGTACTTCTCTCTGCTAATCCTGGAGACTTACTTCTTCCCCCTTTGGTGTTCTTGCTTTGATTTTTTTCTTTTTCCTTAATAATGTATTTTCTTTCATGGCTTCTCCTAGTTCCTTAGCTTTGCAGACCTTCTCCTACTTGGGTGGGTCTTTTTATGTCTTTGTTAGCTGCGAATTGTTTTCCAGCAGTGGTAACTATAGGACTCCTGAGGTCTCTGCCACTTGAAATGCTCATTCAGAACCATATTGGATAATTTCCTCGCCCATTTCCCTTCTGTTTTACTTCTAAACAGGCAATAAGTTTGTTTACAGAAGCTAGGGCAGTTGATGCCAGCCTAAAGGAGGGCTGTATTCATAGGCCAGTAACACTGTGGGAGGGCTGAGCTGAGTGACCGTGAAGCTCTATGCTCACACTAACGCAGAGGGAAGCTATTAAAGTCCTCAGTCTAGAGCCCAGTCCAATCTTGAACCCTTCTTGGGAAAGCTTGGATTTTTCTGTTTAGGAGCCATTTAGCATAAGGTATTTGTACTATTGTCATATGTTTCATTTCACTTTGTTTTCATGAGAAGCATTGCAAGTTTACCTCAAAACTATCCTTCAGGAGTCATTTGGAGGCTTCTCCGAGAAGAAAGCTGATTGTGAAAGCTAGGCAATAGAAATTGTTCTGCTGAACTGGCAAAGCTATTTTCTGGTGTCCAGTCTTTGTAAAACTGTCTTTTTAGGGAAACCTCTAGGGCCAGCAGTGTGGTCCTTTCCAGTAGTTGTTAGGTACAGGCCTTTATATTGCAGATGCATGGCTGTGTATGTGTTTGTGTCATGGAGAGCTTGGTGACAGTGGCACTTCTGCAAGGGAAGAGCCAGCCCCTCAAATGCTGGAGGGAAAACGTTACGCTCCATCATATTTCTTCTGTGCTTGGGTTTTGTCCTTTCTGCTCCGTGGTTAGGCTTTATTGGCAAGAGGAGCATGAGGTCAAGACTGTGCTGTTTATTTTGCTTCTCGGCTAACTGAAAAATTCTGCCTTGCCTCTCTGCAGCCTGCCAGGGACCAAACTTAATGGTCAGTGTTTTAATTTAAGTGACACCAGCCGTTAGGCGAGCGGCGTAAAGGGTATGGTCGGTCAGGCCTTCCTTCCAGGGGTTTGCTGTACATGCAAGGCTATCGACCCCTTGCTCACAGACAGTGCATGGCTGGCCAGTGGCCAGAGGCGAGCTCTGTGCCAGGAGAGCTCAGACTTCGCTGTGCGTCCACGCCTGTTGTGGGAGAGGAGCTGCTCTGCGGTGGTGTGGGGATTCTGTGATGTGTTTTCTGAGGGTATGAAAGCCTGTCCATGTGGCTCTGGGAAAGGCTAGGGGCACTGATTTAGGTTCAAGGCTGTTTTTCTGGAAACAGAAGTACAAGAACTTCAATTGTACATTAGAAACAGAGGTACCTCACAAAGCTTTTGTCTTTTAACCCGGTTGTGTTTCTGTGTTGAGAAGATGGCGTGAGACTTGCCATGTGATGGTGCGATGAGCGACACTGTGCTCCGGGAGCTCACGATCGCCGCTTGGAAGCTGTGGGGAGGAGCAGCAGGCTCCTTCCCTTCATGAGTTTCACAAATAAGAGCTTTTTTGGTACTTGGTGATCATCACATTCCTTCTCCCGTGACAGGGAAGGAGGCTGCTCCCCTTTCAGCCTCTCCCACTCGTAAGCTGTTTATTCACATTAAGTGGTGAGGAGGCTGGATCAGCCATACTTCTCTGGTGTCCTTAGTTAACACAAGGCTCTGACAATTGTATCTCTGATTATTCCCTCACCATTCCTACCTTTTAAAAATATTTTTCTTTAATTACTGCTTTGTCAGCTCTGTAATACTGTACTGGGATCCAAAGGTGCATTTTAAATAAGGGATTTGAGGCTGCAGGGGACTGAGCTGATCATTATGAGTCTGAGAATGGGACCTGTGATGCATGTTTTCAGAGGCCTCTGTGGATAGTTGAATTTAATGAATGCTTTTGTGATAAACTTTTCTTTCAAACTAATCAATTGTGTGAAAGCAGGGAGTAAGCTGTAGCAAGCTGAACGGTGAGAAAGACACAGCTGTTGCCTCTTTCCATTGCAATACCATTAATGTGCCCTTAAAGACTATATCCTGGTCCAAGTGTTTCTAGATTCTTTGCTTTGTTTCACTTCCTTTGCTTAAAGGTGGCTCAGAAAAGAGGTCGATAGGCAGAAGGCATCAGGAAAATGGAGCAGGGGAAGCAATGCTGTGTAGCTGTCCTAAGACCTGTGCTGTCTCTGCAAATTACATTCTGGATCTTCTTGTGGGAAGCAGGTACAGCTGTGCTTGCGAATCAGCATGCTGCTGGATGCCACAGAGGGTCAAATGGTGACTCTGGGGCTTGTAGACCACACTGCCTCTGTGCACCAGGCTGAGAAGGCAGGGCAGGCTGCCTGCTTCTCTACCAGCAGGCAGCCCTGCTCCAACAACATCAAGTTCCTGCCTTGTTTGCTCTAATAGTTATTTTTCCAAAGTCCTGTAAAAGTTGAATTCTCTTTTGGTTTTGCTTGATTGTTATCTGTGCTTTGGAAAATAAAAAATTGTTTTCGTGCCACCTCAGGTGAGGAGCAGCTTGAGCTGTGCCCTCCCAGGCCCACCTTGGCCTGTACAGCCACAGTGAGAGGGACAGCATTAGGCAATTGCACCTCCATGCAGCAGGATGGGTAGGTACAGCCATAGATTTGCTCTCTGCTGGGCTTTGGGAGGTGAGTTTTGGATCGGAAACAGGTGAGAGGGAGGCAAATCCAGAAGAAGTCTGGTGCAGTAGAAGACAGCAGAGGTTTTCCCTGATCTTCTGCATAGATTTCAGGTGCAGTGAGCTTTAGATTACTCACTGACCATCAGCAGCAGTGTGAGTCTAAGGGGAAGGGACCTGGCTAGGGAACACAAAAGGTGATGTGGGATATATAGTACTGCCCTGAGAGTGTGAAGGTGGTCTCATCAGCCAAGGACCAGTTAGCTGCACAAAGACCTAATTTCAGTGACTCCTTGCATGAGGACCAGTGGTATTTGCAGTGTCTCACTGGTGGGAGGTTATAGTCAAGGCTGATTCTTGCCTTGTTTTCTTGAAGCACTATGAACTATCCCTTAGCAAAGGGAAGGGGAACAATGAGCAGGGGTGTGGGAATGCTTTCTTCACCAGTGCACTTTGCAGGAAAAAAATGTTATCCGTGTGTGAGGTCTGGACTCCCCAGCGGCTGCAAAGGATGTCATGGGTGGTAACACTTCCTACATCTATTCTCTGTTGCTAATGGCCACAGTTCCATCATGCACAGGCATGACCCCTCTGGGGCAATAAAAAGCTAGTCTTCTGTCCCTTTAGCTGTCAGCAGTGGGGTTTTTAAAATTTTTTTGTTTGCTTTATCATTGTTTTCTCCATGAATTTGGAGAATGCAGGCTTTCTCTAGTCCCCGTACACTTGGTGTGTGGGGGACGTATGTATGTTGTCTGGTTATCTCTCTCTTGCATCAGTAATTTAGAGCAGGGACAGGTTTGTGGCACAGCTATGTGAATTCAAGGGGAAAAAATAGTGCTACTTGCCTCATGTTTTCCATTTGCATTCTGCACTGCTTAGCCAAGACTTTTTCACCTTTTAGAGATCTTCCAGCCACAAGGGAAAGGTTCCAGGAACATAGTTTCTTCTATCTGTACATAAAACTGGGAAGTCCTGAGATAAATGAGCATAGAGCATTTTACATCCATCATCCCTCCCCTTTTCCCACGTGGTATGGCTTGGAAGTGGCAACTATGGTCAGGTTAAAAGATGAAAGGCTTTGTGCCTTGTGCATGAACCAGATTTCTGTCCATGGGTTCATAATCTGTGCTGCTTTTTCCTTGTTACAGAAGTAGGCCTTATTTTTCTGCTGTGTGTGGATCCAGAACTATCCAGAGGAAAAATACAGTTGTTGGGACATGTCACCCCATGACTGTTAGCTCTGCAAGATATGCCTTTGCTACTCATCACTCAATGATGAGTAGAGGGAGTGCTTGACAGTACTTCTCTTCATCTCAGTTCCCAGGAAATCAATTTGACTTGCTATTTTGAATTCTTAAATCTGAAACAATAAACAGTTCCTGCCTTGTACTGAATAGTGAGGGGAGTGAGCATCTTGTCTGTGTGGTGATGGGCGAGGCGATCGACAGAGGGACAACTTCAGCCAGGCAGTCTGGAGGCAGCACAATTAATTCATTTTCTTCCCTGAACTGTGAACCCTCTTGGTCACCAGAGCATTGAGACCTTCAGCTGCACAGTGTGCTGGGTCTGCCCTTGAACACTCCCTGTGACTGCCTGACCTTCAGAGCTTCACTCCTCACTTACCCCGAGTGCCTGTGGTCCTGCACCTCGGCCGTCCCCAGAAACAGCTCTGTAGCTTCAAAAGGTGATGACTGCAAACCTGGGATCTCCGTAATTTATGCTCCCCACGCAAACAAACATGCATATGCCGTTCACACTCCCAGTGTATTAATAGTGGCAGAGCAACATGTGTTTTCCACCAGAGCAAGACACCTGTTGAGGTTGTTCAGGGTCACAGAGTGCTGCAGTGATGCTTTACTGCTTTCTGCAGACTCTAGCATGTGTTGAGGAGAGAGGGAATGGTTTTTATTAGGCCAAAATGGGCTACCAAAGGGAAATTATCCAGACATCCAGACATGACAAGTCCTCTCACTGGATTAATGTGCACAGCCCAACAAGGAGGGCAGATCAAGGAGCTGAGGTTGTTACCTGCTTTAGACTAAATCTGGCATTTGTGATAAGGTAAATGAGAAGTCTCCTAGCAACTGAGGTCAGCATTTGTCCTGTGGTATGTACAGCACTCCCCTGCAAGGTGCTGCACTGATAAATATATTTTGTCCCACAGGTGCCTGATCTGCAAGTTTGAAGCCACTGTTGCATTTACTCCCATTTTATAGGCTAGAGGTGGATTTTAATTAAAGTTCCTCTGCTATTGTTTAAAAATGATCAGCTCCTCAGTCACCAGACAAGTAACTCAAGGACACAAAGGCTGCCCTTGTCTGCATCATGTGAAACAACATGAACCAAACTTTGCCTGATATTAAGAGGCACTGAAAGCAGCCCTCAGTACACCTAAGCAGTTTGCATGTCCTCCTTCAGTGGCCTTTGGGCCTCATAATATCCTTTGGGTCTCAGATGCTCTTAGATGCAGGTTTCACATACATGATCCTTCATGGATTCCCTTTTTGCAGAGCAGTCTGGAGTCCCTGGAGAAACAGGTGTGGGCTGACCTTGCAGAAAAGAAGAGAAGCAATGTCCCATGTGTTTAACCTGGGCACCTTAGCAGTAGTTGTAAACTGGAAAGCCATTTCTCTCTGGAACACATCAGCTGGGAAGGAGCTTCATACATGCCTCCTGGATCTGATTCACCACCTAAGGGGATCAGAGCACTTGTAAGGGGCTAGATAGAAAAGGGAGAGCAGGATATGCAGCCAACTTCTTCCTACAAGACAGCAATATTTGGAACTCTGTCTATTTAGGATACTGGGCCAGGAAAGATGTGAAGAAACTGAGAGGAAGTTGCTTGGTACACTCCACCTGCTAATGCATAGAGTTTTGGAGAATTTTACACAGGAATTTATGGTGATCCTATTGGCAGTGCCATCAATGACACCCTGGTCCTTGTACACAAAGGGAAAGGCATGGCCAGTGGAGGGCAGGCAACAGGCTGAAGGAGTGGAAATTTTCTCCAGGATGTTTAAATTTCCTGTGAGACTCAAGTTTTCACTTATAATTAGGGGCTTCTGCTGAAGGGCTGAGAACTCTCAGGCCCCTAAACAGGCTCTCTTAGCCTTTTTGTTTGTTTGTTTTGGTTTTGTTTTGGGTTTTTTTTGGTTTTTTTTCCTTAATTCTGTTTTACTGAGAGGGCCAAGATTTGACCTACAGAAATTCCATTGTTTTAAGGTAATAGTCTGGGCCTTGCAGAAAGTTTTGATGATAGTGTTTAGCAATTTATAAATGCAGATCATCTTAGTTATCCACAGACTGAATTATGCTAATGAAAACTTTACTGCTAAACAAAAGGGAAATTAACCAGGTAAACCCAAGAGAAAGAATTAAGAAACCAGATTAGGAGAATTACATTCTTTGTCATTCCCATTCTTAACTCATGTGCCCATTAGAATGGGCACAGAATACATCCTTTATTTCCCAAAATGTTCAGCCTGGAGTAACTTTGAAAGGATAGCTGTGGGCACAAATATATGCCCTGTATTTCTCATTGTGTTTTCCATTGTGGCAATCCCTGCTGGTGTTTTCTATTTCCGAGTTTTATCAATCTGAGCAGGTCTGTTCCTGAGGCTTTGCTGAAAGTCAAAAGGGTGAAAGAACGTTATGTCTACGGAAGTGTCATAAGAATTTCCAGCGTGCTGTGGATCATTAATTTGGCTTCAAATACGTGTTTTATACTTCGGAATTTTACAAAGCAGCTACATGGAGGCTTTTTTGCTATGGTGCAAGGCATGTTCCCCACAAGGTAGCCTTGTAAAGCATTTTCCCCGCTAACAGGATTGCAGACAAATAGTTTCTTGCCTTTATCCTCCTGTTTTATCTCCGTTCTCCCCAAGAATCCCTCTTCATCCTTTGGTTGCTCTTTGGGGTGAGATAAGGACAGTGAACCTGAAGTGGAGATAAAAGAAAAGCAGTGTTAAAACAAACTAAAGCTGGAATGATTTGCCAAGACTGGAGAGATAACCCATGCGATTGGGGTAATTTCACAAACATCAGGGGACAAGGTTCAGGAGTAAAATCTGTTGTTACTGAATCTGAAAGACAGCACTGCCTTGAAACTGCTAGAGTTTTCTACTGAGTGAGTTTTCAGTGACACATCACCAGTATTATTATGAGAAAACAGAATATCAGAAATTATTTTTCAGTTTTAGGGGTTTAAAATACCTCATTTTCCTGTTGAAGTCAGTTGAATAATGACACAGAATGATGTGCAAGGGAACACTTCCTTTAAAAGATGATTTTGATCAGAATCACAGAATCACTAGGTTGGAAGAGACCTTCAAGATCATTGAGTCCAACCCATTCCCTAACACCTCAACTAAACCATGGCACCGAGTGCCACATCCAGTCTTTTTTTAAACATATCCAGGGATGGTGACTCTACCACCTCCCCGGGCAGACCATTCCAGAACTTTATCACCCTTTTTCCTAATATATATATTTCCCTTGATGCAGCTTGAGACTGTGGAGACAGAAGACTGTGTCCTCTGGTTCTGTCAGTTGCTGCCTGGAGAAAGAGACCGACCCTACCTGACTACAACCACCTTTCAGGGAGTTGTAGAGAGTGATAAGGTCACCCTTGAGTCTCCTTTTCTCCAGGCTAAACAANCTCAATCCCCTCATCCATGTCATCAATAAAAATATTGAACAGAACTGGCCCCAGCACAGACCCCTGAGGTCTGATGATGATGGATGAAAATTGACTCTGTTACTTTGCATGAAGGTGTGTTTTTGGGTTTTTTTCTAGTTTGGTGGTGGTTTTTTTGTTTTTTTTTTTTTGCCTTTCCTGCATGGGTCATGCCAGAGCACTGAAAGGCTTGCAAGAACATTAAATACAATAGTGATGAGGGTAATGACTGAAATTCACTGCTGGTAACTGAAATGGTAGCAGCTTCCAGCTGTCCGCACCCCAACTTCTTCCTATCCCCTCAGCCTGTTTTGCTGGTGTTTCAAAGAGGATACGTGCCTTTTCCTCAACACAACAGTTTTCAGTGTGACCTTTTAACGCAGCCTGCTGCCAGTGCCAGTTTGCAGCATCCCCTAAAGAACTCAAAGTATTTGTTCCCATCTGTGAAGTGAAAGTTATAAAAAGAGTTCTTACTCTGCTGGGACACAATGAGGTTAAGTCATTAAAATTTGGAATAGATTTCTTGTGATTTAAAGATATGCTTGCATGTTGCCCTGTGAGCAAATGGAGAGTTGGAAACAGGATTTGAGAGTCCACAGTCTAACCACTGAGTCATTCCTTCCCAGGAGACATTATTTCAAGTGCAGGGATTAAATTAAAGAAAACCGGACACATGCGTGACAAGATAAAAATCAATAGCAAATACCAGAAAATAAAGCAAAAACTATCCCCTAGAGATACCAAGGTTCTGTAAACATTTTTGCTCAGTTCTGCCCTTTCTGTGGAAAGGTTGGTTTTCTCTGAAAACCCAATCTGCAGGACTGCATCATATGAAGTAGTTAAGGAAAGTAAGTATTTGTTGCGTATGTTTATTCACTTAAAAAATACCCAACAACAATGACAAACAAAACAAACAAACAAACAAAAAACCCACAAACAAAAAAACCCCAACAAAAACCAAAATGTACTCTTTCCAGCAAGTTTACAACATGCCCCAGACACAACCTCTCTGGCTTCCCAGGAAATAGGTCTGTCACTTTGTTGCTGTAGTAATGCACAGTGTACCTTCGTTGGGCTGCTGCTTGAATTAAGTCGCTTGGTTGCCCAGAGATTGGTTAACAAGTTCATTGGAGTGAACTCACTGCAAAGCACTGGATTCACAGTCTCTGCCCGTTTAAATGCTATTTCTGCCCCTCTCCCCCCCACCCATCAGATAGCTGTGGCTTGGCACAGCAGCAAACATGTCTGGAGTCTCAGTGGTCCAGTTCATCAGAGAATGTAAGCCTGCCTTCCCAACAAAGTTACTTAATGTTCTCAGTGATTGGACTTTAAGCAGACTGGTTTCCCATGGTTTCACATTAATAGGCACTCGACTGGAATTTTAGGTCCATACCTAGAGAAACAGTGGCTTTGATTGCTATTCAAATGAACTAAAGTCACTCGGTCAACAATTCTGTGCACAGATACCCAGTGACTGGATCTATATTAAAAACATTGTGTTTTGGCACTGGCAAAGGTATCTACTAAGGATAAAAAACCATTGCTAGATAAGGAAACTATGTAAAAATTAAAGTTGAGTGTTTATACTTCTAAGGGCTGCTATTTACTTTTATAGATTTGTTTATACGAGTTTTGAGGACAACTGCATTTTTATCATATGAATCTACCCAACTCCTGACAAACTCCCCTAGAAAAATTCCTAAGAGTTTTGCTTAGGGCTGTTAAAAAAAGAAATAATAATTTCTTAAGAAGACAGGGTGGAGCAGTTGAAGAGGTGGTGTGGCTGTGCAAGGTTTTGTTTACTTTTCCACCAAAGATTAAGTAGTGGTAAATTATACCATATATAGGGAACAAACATAACCAGTGCTATGAAACAGGGATATAACCATGTTTTGAACAGTTTTAAGATGCACAGAAGTTACTGTCCCCTGCTTGTGCTATTAACACACAGACTTTCTTCCTCATACAGTTGTTTCCCACACATAAGTTGAAGTTACTCTCTGTAAGATACCATATTCCATGCAGTTTTCTTTTGGACAGTGGATTTCCATCTGTTATATTATTCCTAAGACCAACATTAGTGGCATCCTGATCATAAGATACAGAGATGTAGTTTATATGTAGAAGTGTTACACTCTCCTGGAAGACCATGTTTGTGGCCTGGCAGCTGGTAATGTCTTGATGCTGTGTAAGAAAAACTTTTTCTGGGGGTAAAACCTCCCAGGGTATATCATCAGATGACTTCCATTCACAAAGAAATATTGGTGGCAGTAGCCAGATGGCATGTGTCAAAATCCTGAACCTGACAAATTTCACAGAGGTTTTACCTTTCCTTCCTCTGGGGGCAGGATTTCATACGTGTTTCCAAATCCCACAAAGCTGTGCAGCCCCGGGGAGGACAGGAGTTTGGTTATGGAAGGTGACCGACTGCAGCTTCTGGTCAGTGTCCCGGTGTGTCTGCTCTTCACTGCAAAACAGGGATAACTGGAAAAAGGGTTTGAACTTGGGTCTCTGTCCCACCGCTCCCAAGTGCAATGTGTTCAGTAGCATAAGGCAAATGATTCCACAGAAATGACAGATGAAAAAAAGGTTGTAAGCAGAAATGAGTGCTTTCCCCTCAGCAGGAGTTGCGTGTACATTACCCACTGCAGCCCCATTGTGGTCAAGCTCGGATCTTAAGTGGTGCTGGAGCAGCTGCCACTCATGTGAGCAATGCAACTCAGCAGTCAGGAGTAGAAACTGTAGAGGTGAATGAAGTCTGTTTTTCTGTTGCTCTACACTGTTTATGGCTGCCTAGTTGCATTATTATTATTGCTTTCAGAGTTTTTGCCTTTCTGTGAGGTACCGGGTGTTGCCCACTGCCCACAGCCTGGGAAACCAATGAGGTATTGTTGTGTGAGCACTTAATGAAGTGACCAAGAAATGGGTTCACTTTCTTTTGCTAGAGGTGTTGTGCAGTATGACTGTCAGATCATTCCACCAAATGCTTATGGTCTGAATGGATAGAACAAGAAAAGGAAACCAAAACTGATGCAACATAAGGCTGCAGGGAAAATGCACTGGGTTCATAATCTTGTGACCCTACATCTCCTTCCAGCTTCAAAAAAAGCTCTTAGTAGAATTGGTAAAAAAATTCCTTGTCTCAGTGGTTTGTAATTTGAAATCAGAAAATGGAAATAGATACATGAGAGGTACTAAGGATTTCTTCTTCATTGCATGTATTCATATACCTTCATTCATTTCTTATTGCATCTCTTTGTGGTTTAAAATTTAGACCAAAAAATTGTGCTACTAGCTCATCTGTGCAGCAAGTATTTAGTCATGTTTCTGCCATTGCTGAAGAACTGAATTCACCTCTGCAAAGACATTTTGGAAAAAAAGTGGTTCATCAGTGGTATGTAACTACAGTAACTACAGTGAGATCATGATAATCTGAAAAGAAATACCCTTGGGAATCTAAATACCTTGTCTAAATAAAATGTAGGTAGAATTGGCAGGAAAGGATTAAATTGGTTTAATCTGATTGTATTGTTTCTAAGCTAATGCTATCCTAATTCATGGGAGAGAGGGAAACATAAATGTGAAGGCGTTGTGCACAGCCAGCTGTGGTGACAGGACTTCATTAAAGCCCATGGCAAAGCCAGTGGGAGTTCTTTTTTTTTCTAGATCAGACTTTGATCTTGGCTGGCCTGGAGGAAGATACATCCCTAGAACAGGATAGTGAGACTTCTGCAGCTCCCACACAGTCAGGCTTAGTGAAGACCTACAGGGCTTTTAACACAACAGAATAAATGACCTTTACCCTAAGGGGCTGTTTTGAAAATCTTGTGGTAGATGTGTTCAGGCCATTAAAATGGCCAGGTGGCTGGGAGTATGGCTTCTTTTCTTGCATTAGTTAGATGAGGAAATGTGTCTGTAGAAGCTAACTATAACTTTTAATCATAGTGGTTTACCCTTCCAGTTCCCAGTGGCATACATCCAGGGTCTGATGGCTGGGAAACGCAGTTGTAGCCAAGGACTCCTCCTCAGCACATTGGAAAGGCTGGCTTTTTGCTCTTCTCTCAGTTCTCCAAACCGAGTGATCAGTGTGTGTTTAACACAGTGACGCGAGTAGGGAGAGGACTTGGGGAAGGTGGTGTTGGAAGGATGCTGAGTATCAGCATTGCTTTGAGATACAAGATTGTTCCCACATGGGGTGACGAGCTAGGTTAACATCCTGGTGCTGTGCTTAGGTCACTTAGGCTTCAGGCCCTGGGCAGGAAGGCCAGCTCCAGCTGGAGGTCATTGTACTTGGCTGCAGTTAAATCCTTGTGATGTTAAAAGCAGTCCTGGAAAGCATTGGAGTAACATCTGGTCCGGAGGGGACGATGCACGGACTGGCCTGGACCTCCTCTGGCATTGGGACGCAAGAGTGCGTCAGAGTGTGAGGTCCCTGAATGCTTATCAGCATCCACCACTTGTGCATGAAAGAAGGAAGCGAGAAGTGATTCAGTTTGCATCCGGGCCCTGCAATGGCCTGTGCTGCTGCTTGATCTGCCTTCTTCCCAGTTCCTGCTTCCCCGCTCTGCCTACAATAGTCATTCCTCTCTGCTGGGGAGACACCCAGTCTTCATTTTGTTCTGCAAAGTGCTTAGTCCGGCCCGGGAAGTGGGGCACGTTTAATGGAAACCAACCTGCACACACAGCCCCCAGCAGCCTTTTCCTGCCTGCCTGCCTGCCAGGCACGAGGAGCGTCACTGCTGGGGTGTGGACAGGGCCACAGAAACCGTCAGCAGGGGACAAAGTTGCACTCACCTCTGGAGGCCAGTGGGCAACCGGGGATCAGGGCAATGCTGAGGAAGGGAGCACTCCAGTTCCACCACGTGTGGATGGTGGGGCTGTGAGCAAGGACCGTCGGCTCCATCTCGCCAGCTGGCTCGCTCAGCAGTTTTTGCAGGAAGTGTGAAGAGAACACATTTTATGGGAGATATTTATCATTATCCTGTACTGCTTAAATATAGTCTGTGTAGCAGGTTAGAGCTTGTTAGGCTTTTATCTTCTCAAGTTGGAGGGTGATGAATTAATCTATGAGTGTTGCAGCCTCGAGTGAATTATAGAAAGTCATCCCCAATGAGTAAAGATAAATGACATTTGGAAATTAACCCATTAGATAGTCTCTTCCAATAAAGTGCTTACTGAATTATTAAATTGTAAATGAAGACGCTTCACGTCTCATTTGAAAGTCAGAAAGACACTTATTTGTAATTCCACTACTGGTTTTCTTTTTTTTTTTTCCTCTCGGAGTTTCATTTCTCCTGAAAGGTTTGGGGCTGACAGCCCCAGAGGACAAAGTCTCCATTAATCCATGCAGCCGGCACAGCAGCTACAATGCAAGCTGTGCTGCCCTGTTAATGTGCTGCAGCCTCTGCCAGGAAAGGAGCAGTCCCGAGGGATAGGGTGTTGGTTTACACTTCGCAGTATCCAGCCTCCAAGAAAAGAAGAGTTGTTCAGCTCTTTATTGACCTGCACCTGCATTAGTTTAACTGGATTTGACTGCTTGTTTAGCTGGATTTAAGGTGACCTGCTGGGCAACACAAACCTACTGTAAACTCTTCAGCCAGTGCAGGTCCTCTAGATTCAGCCTGACCCAGGATGCACCTTGAAGCTGAGCCTTGCTCAGGTGTTTTAAAAATGAGCAGCAATAACACTGAGATGCACATTTGGCCGTCACTGTTACTGAAGTCTTGGCAGACCTTGTGGTCCCTGGGTTTGCTGCCCCTCACCAAAGTAACGGGGTCGCACAGGGGTAAAAACACCCCTGTTGCTGTATCGTTCTAGGTTTAAAGCGATATAAAATGCATGCAAGTTTCATACAGTCACCATTGGTGAGACTTACTTTGGCATAAATATTCCTGTATCAATATCCTTGTTCCAGGCTAGGATCTGGTATGCTAACAAAAAGCCAGAGACCGAATGTTTTCAAGAATTTCCATCCTCAGCACAGCCAATTGTTGTGGTGATGGATTTTGTTCTATGTATGCGGAACTAGATCAAGCCTAAGAACGCCAGCTCACTTCAGAGAAGTACCCAGTAGGAATGACTTTCAACCTGAGCTGGCTCCAAACCAAGGACCCAGAGGGCAGAACCTATTCTTCCCATTATCAATTGGCATTAGAGCCAATTTCCCATTTTCTTTTGGTGCTAGCAGTTTGATGATAACAGAAAATTATTAAAGCCGTATACTACTATTAAATATGATGGTAATTAGGTAATCTCCTATAACTGATTTTTAAAGACTCTTGATCTTCACTGGCTTTTTCTTTCTGATGGCACAGGACAGGCTTTGTCTTATATGTTTTGCAAGTACTGCCACTGCATGAATATAACCCATGCTTATGGAGGGAGTTTGTGTTTGCTCATTTAATTGTGATTTGGCTTCTTAATAAATTTCTAATATAAGGAAGGACTGATCTTGTTCCCATAGCCATAAACAAATTCTAGCAGTAAAGAAGCAAAACTTCAGGTAATAACTATCAAAAAGTGTTCTTTTAGTTTTATTATCTGACCAGAATGATCCTGACTGTGTTACCTCCTCTGCATCCAATGTCTCCAGGCCACATTCTGCAGGTAGAAAGTGAAGAAAACAGAGAGCTTGTCCTGCATCAGCTCTTCTCTTTAAAGATTATAATCTGTGCCATTAAATCCAAACCAAATGGCAATTCACATGTATATTTAAGATTGTTTAACACTTGTTTGAGATCAGTAGTTTGAGTTTGTACAGAAATTTTGTACTGACCTGCCAGTGAAGTGTGGCTTCTCTGCAGTGAATGTGAACGGAATAAATCCTCCCCTCCACCCCCACCCCCGGCAAGGGTACGAGAAAGCCCCCTCAGGAAGGCTTCTTCAGCACTGGTTTATGTTGTTAAAATGGGAGTGATGAGAAAAAACTCATCCTTAAGAACATGTTGAAATATGATTTAATGCCCATATCAGTCTGCCAACCCTCTCAGTGTTTTTTCTTTAGCCTTAAAGTTGGGGGGTGGGAAAAGACAGGACAGAGTGAAAAATCTTTATGTAGAGTGTGACACAATAAACACTTCACAGTGATTGTACACATACTGTACTAGTGCAATTCTTCTTTCTGGGCATCAGTGAGAGGGCATGTAATTCACAGTACTTTTTTTGGCTTTTAGTAATTCTTTCCTAGAGTTAAAAGTGAGTGAGTGCGCAGTCTCAGTTCTGACTCAGTCTCATGCTTTTAGTGATAGTGGCATTTTAACTGATATTGAAGCAAGGACAGAAACTAACATTTAAGAGGAAGCAAGAATGACAGAAATGCTAAGATGAAGAGCATAAAGAAGAAAAATGCTAAAACAGTAGTTCAGAAAAGAACAGTGTGTGGGGGGAAATAATTTTACACCAGAGCCATAGAAAGACTACTTGACCACAGACTGAAAATTGGTAAAGCTCCTATTTCTTGTCAGACCAGCTTGATTTTCAGTCTAAGCTGCTGAGTGACAATTTTCTTCCAGTCTGATCCTGTGTCTTTTAATTAACCAGCGATGTCATCCACATCTTTGAGATTCTGATGGGAGCAGCAGCTCATCTCTGTTGATTTGCTCAACACTCTGCATGCAGAAAGCAGCAGCTGCTGCTGGTGATCCCAGGGCTGATTTGTCTGCATGTTCCACTGGAAATATTTGCCTAAATGAAGTAAGCTGTGTGAGGAGGCACCTAGTCTAATTGGAGCATTAGGTCTGTGCAGTAGGTGGTATGCAGGTGGTTTTTTGCTGGTTTTCTGTCAGCTGGTAATTTATCTGTGACATGTATGGGGTTTTGATGGATGTAGGTAGAGTAACTGCATGGAAGAGCCACTATGTGCTGGTACAGTGTGGCCGTGCTGTGGTTTGCAGTGTTTTCAGAGTGCTTTGCTCCCCTTGGGCTCTCACACTTGGAGTAGCAGCTGCCATGGATCTCTGCAGGGGTCCTGGGCAAGGCCTTGACCTGAGTGGTGCAGACAACAGAGGTGTGTTACCCCCACCTTTGCAGCTCCTCATGGGAGTGGTTTCAGCTGTGCTGAGTGGCAGCACGAGTCATAGCTGTCAAAATCACCTGCTAAAATCTAATTTTTGAGAGTCTTCCAACACTTCCAGTGGATAGGTGTAACAAGCATATTCCCATCCTTGCCAGCAGCCCACTAGTGAACTGGAATTGCACAGTGATAGAGTTGTAGCAATGCAGCCTGTGGGAGATTATTATCCCCCACTGTTATAAGATTATTGTTTAGAGATTATCATAAACTCATTCTGTGGTGTCCCTTGTGTTAGTCATGCACTTTCCACAGCAGCTGAGGCAACACATGTGTAAGAGACATCTCTCTCCTTCCTTCCCCACTGAATGGAATGGACCAGCTTCTGAGATGCTGCAGCTCCTTCAACCCCAATTTACCAGACAGGCTAGCAGTGCCCTTCCTCTCTTTCTTCTTTTCCCTCTCATTAATCCAGTGTGGTAGCTGTCACCTCAACCTGGCTGTACATCAGAGAGAATACTGTGCTGTTTTGGCAGCAATTTGAACCAAAAGGAAAGATTTTGCAGGCAGAATTGAACCTTTGGGAGGTGAATTGAATGATGTTGTCACAGAAGAAGAAAGACTCCTTTTCTCCTTTTCCAGTGTAGCTCATGGTTTTTGCAAGAGCAACAATGTGAATTTTCATACATATATATATATATATATATATACACACACACACTTATATATCATATATATAGGTATACAACCTGGCAATGTTTCAAAATGCTTGGATAGGTCTTGCCCCAGCTAGGAAAGATTTAAATCTAATTAGAAGTCAGAGATAAGAGGAAATGCTGTTTCAGCCCATGAGAATTTCCACGATCTCAGAAAAACATTTCTTGGTCTAACAGGAGATAAACCTTTAAAAGCTGAGATAAAGTGAAAATCAGGTAATAGGTGGGAATGTTTTACAAAACAATACAGCAAAGCCTATAGCCCTGTATTCAAGCTAGAGAGTGGTTTCATTTTAAACTAAATTTCTGTTGTAGTTACAGCATTTTTTAATTACATCTTCACTAAGTGTTTAAAACATTTAGTTTTGGAACCAGCAAATAGGTTTTAATTTTTTAAATATTACTGGGAAAATATTTACAAAGAAGTTCCAGCAGTTTTTCCCAGCTGTAAATGTATTCAAACATTTTTGCCTCCAACAGATTCAGGTTTGAAAACAAACATTTCCTAATGTAATTTTTCCTTGAAAAAAATCCTGCCTTTTTTATTAGACACCATTAGTTCTTACTCAATTTTAGCCAAAGGGCAGCAATGACTTGTGTACCTTATGTCGGTTTTAGTTTCACTAACCTTACAGCAGAGTGTTGTCAAGGTTTTTTCTCCTTAGGAGCTGAATAAATTCTGACCAATTAATGTTGTTGTTTTAGTCATCCTGGTTGTATGATCTCATGATCATTCTATATTTTTATAACGTGTCCATTGTGATTATTAATCACCAAAGTGATTATCTACCACTCATTGCAGTAGTTATTTCATATTTCATATTTCTAAGAAAATATGTTATTCATCTATAAGCACAAGAACAAAAGGCAGAAGAAATAGCATTTTATTTCATATTTACCATAAGGAGTCTGCAAGTCACTAACCACATCTGAAAAAGAAACCAAACCAGATTAACAGATGTAAAATCATTACGCACTCAGAAGAAACAGTAGGCAGAGGGAGAAAGTGGTAAGCAGATCAGAAGCTGGAGAATCACTTGGTCCATAACTAAATGGGCATAAATAAAACCAGGAAAAAATCAGACTTCCTTTTTGCTGTAGGAATGGCGATGGTGAGTAATGCTCTTGGGGCTGCAGGGGATGCTGTGGAGCAGTGGGATGCATCATGTCTATACACAGCTATTGCTGCTGAAACTCTCAGGCCAGACACAGGGTGCCTCCATGATCAGACCTGCCTGACTGGCATGTCAGTGTTCCCTGTTTGTCCTGGTTGGAGTGGACATCTTGGTGACATGAGGCAGTGTTTTGCAAGGGACTCCCCCATGAGCTGTCCTCTCCCAAGAAAGTTTCCCCATTGTGTTCTCCTTTGCAATCTGAGCCTATTTTAACTATTTTCTTCTCTGGGAGAACAGCACTTAAATTCTGGCTTGAAGAAAACACACAAAGGTTTTGAGCACTCAGATCCCAGGCTGAATCTCTTTCTTTCCCCTAATTTAGTTGGAGTGCTTCTAAGAGCTCCTTAACTGATGTGGAAACTGAAATCTGGTCATTAGCGAGGTATCCTTGGATAGAGAAGAAGTTTTCATACCAGGTCTTGCCTTAGCCCCAGCCAGGGGGTAGCACTTCAGAGCCCTGTAGGTAGTACTCATTGAGCTCCTTGGCAAACCTCGGTGGGACGTGTCTGTCGCCACAAAAGGGCTAACACAGGTTTGCTGGGCCCTGTGCAAAAGGCTGTAGTTGGTAGGAGAGCTCTGTCAGTAGAGGACACAGTTCTGAGCTGGATTTGCTGGCATGGATCCAAGGAGTGCCAAAAAAATCTGGAACTGCACTGTCATTTATTTGTGTGTGAGAGGAGCTGTACAGCAAGTTGTACCAGCCATGTGTAATGTGATATTGTGAATTTTAAAGGTCAACATAGTGGCTCACCAGTGTTTAAAATAAAAAACTTTGGAAAGGTGAATTTCTGTGCTTAGAAAGTTGTGGAGTCTCCCTTTGTAGCTGAGTTGCAAGATAATAGACTTCAAATGAACCACTAACTTTTGATTGCCTTTGCCCCACTTTCTAGTTCAGACCAGTGGATAGAGCTAAAGTCACCAGCTCTGATGAAGAAGGGAATCAACATTTCTCTTTCAGGCTTTGTAAACAGGCAGCTGCTTGAGTATGCTGAAGTGTGAGGAATGTGAGCAGAGAAACAGCAAAAGTGAGTGGAAATCTCTAAGAAATACCACTAATACATTGGACTGCAGTTCCACATTTTGTTAAGGGCATAATTTGTATTTATACTGTCAACACAGGGTGGATGAATGGAGCTACAATAAATGATACCGACAATTTGAATTTTTCAGTGTGCTTGAGACATTATTCTGTTTCTCCAGCAAAAAAGATGATGTTTTTTTGCCGTTTCAGGGATTAGGTAAATCCCCATGAGTGATGACAACAGACAGAACTAGGGCTTGCAGAAGTACAGAATGGAAAATATACTTGACACTTGTGAGAAGTGAACTCTGAGCTGGTAGTGTGGTTAGACATGCAAGCCTCATTTCACAGTGCTGAAATATTGCCTTCTCATTCCCCTATCTTGAATCATGAAACCTCACACTCTTCTAATGCTTCTTTCAGAGGGAGCAGAGAAATTATTCATGTAAAGAACCAGAATTGCTCAAACCACATCCCTTTTATTTATCTAGGCCAAACTACAACTTCTGCCGAAGTTTGGATCATTTGGGATAAAATTCTCAGTGTTCCCAGGCTGGTTTTCTTCTCCTGCTCCTTTATGTTCCTGACCTTCTTTTGGTAGCCTAAGATAGCCTGCTTTAAAACTCTGTAGCTACTTCTGGTGTCAGAAATCACACCTTGCTGGGTGCTCCCATGTATGGAGCATGATGCATGGAAGAGAGGCTCGGGAGGAGGAATTTCAGGTGATTTGATGCCCTGATGCCAGGAAAGGAGGTGACTGCAGTGAAGAAGGCTTGAGCAGCTGTTCAAGCAGGACAGGGGAAGTTAGGCCTGGGTAGAGGAGAAAGGGTTTGTACTGTGTCTTGAATTGTGTCAGGGCTGCAAGAGATGGGAGGTGAAGTGAAAAGAAGGAGCCTCCAAGCTTTGGACCCCATTTGGAGAAGGATGAGAGATGGGGGCAAAGGTAATGAAAGAGCCACAGTGCTTAAAAGGTTAGATAATTGAAAGGCCCTTAGCCCAAGACTGAACTTCCAGTGAAGGAGGCTGACTTCAGCGTAGAGTACTTCGAGACTGCTTGGCTTGTGTCCTACACACTCTGGAGTGCAGGAGGCCAAGGACTAAGAAGCAGGTTGCCTTCAGACACCTTTGCATCTCTTTCTCTTTTTTAATTCTGTTAATGCAGTAAAAGCATGCTGAGTAGTTTTTCTCTTATAGTCAGCAAATCCATGGTGCTGTCATGTAGCAAAGAAGTGATATTCAGCCATACCTCACTGTTCACTTGCTGATGAGCTGCAATGTGTAAATCTCACTTGTAGCCCTTGGACATGTCAACAGCTGGCTCCTCAGAAGCCGTGTGTTTGCTTGTCTGCTAGTTACTTGGGTGCTCTTCAGCACCATCCACCTACAGAGAGCTTCAGGAAGGGATCCTCAAGTTAACCATGGGCTTCTGTGCTATGGTCAGGGGTGAAGTCAGGATCAGAGTAACAGGTATTGGTTTGAGGTCTTTTAAATGCTTTTAAGTGCATCTGAACTGCAGACCTTTAGCTAAGTGTTGGCTTTACATTAATAACCCTTTTTGAAAGTCTTTGTCTAATTTGCCATTTGTATGATGGTTTGTGGTGGTGGCCATAGAAGATTTCAGATTTGGTTTTTTTTTTATCTGAAGAGAAATAGCGACTTTTAGGCTATTTATAGAAGAGGCACTTGAAGTTCCTACAGAAAATATTTGTGCTCTCCATGATAACAGAGCATGGAGGGTTATAACATCTGATTTGCATCACTAGGAGAAGGTGGGGAGTGTAGATGCTCTTGAGACATGTCAGCCAGGTCTGTGGCTGAAGATTTGCACTAGGATATATCGTTTTCATTATATAACCATAAACACTATTTTGAAAAATTCCGAAGTGCTTTATATTTCCAAGTTACTTTTATGGACTTGCTCAGAGTAATCTGCCATCTGGTATTTTTTTCACACAGGGCAGAATGAGGTAAGGGGGGAGAGATGCTGACTGCTTCCATGCTGTTGCTCAGCTTCCGCTGAGGGAAATGTAACACCTTTCCCCTTTCCTGAGGGTCCAGCCTGGCTCCTTGCGTGAAGCTCTTCACAGTAAAGTCAGAACTGACTCTCAAGGCCTTCTTTTTTGGAATAGTTATAAAGCAGCTTTCTTGTAGTGTGCTGGAAAAAAATGCAGTGAAAGTCATTCTGATGACAGCTAGAGGGAAGTAATAACGTTCTTTGCAGACTTACATGCAAAGAGTAAGAAAAATAAGTGCAAGAACTGTACAAGGAAGGGGGCTGTATTCAATGCTTGAGTGCTGTATGTCTGTAGGAAGTCTTACATTTATAAATACGGGGGTCAAACAGACTTCCATTACCAATTGCTTTTAACATTAGCTGAGTGATGCTTCCCTTCTTTTTTCTGTTTGGTTTTTTTTTTTAAACCCTATTTCTGTTCCGCTTTGGTCCCTTCTGTCTGGACTAAACTGTGCAACATATGTGGTAAGTGCAGAAGAAAGGGGGGAAGCAACCTTGCAGCAAAATGTGTTGTGTCGATCCTGCCACAATTCTTTTTTTTTCCCCCTAAATAATCAAATTGCTTAATTAGTCATTGCTCTGGAGAAGTTCTCTACTCATCTTCCTGCTGGCTGCACTGACTTACAGGGCTGCTCTCAATTCCGCGGTCTCCAGCGCCAGCGTCTGACCTCAGCACAGCTCCCAAGCCCTTCGTGCTCTTGGAGAGGCCATGGCAAAGATGTGTTTGTGCCTGGGCTGCGTGCAAAGCTAAAGCCCTGTTCAGAGCTTGAGGAATGTTAGATTATCCTTCTTCTTCCAGCCCCACTGGCTGATGTGAGCATGCTCCATGCATGCATGGCACTGGCTATTTGCCAGCTTTAGAGTAATTTTTTTTTTTTTGAATGAGTGAGTGAATGAATGAATGAATACCTGATTAAGTTAATGAAGCTGAGCCAATGGTGGGAGGGAGCGACTTGGCTGCTGCCTGCTCGAAGAGATCTGGCAGCACATTAGACTTGCATAACGCTTTATAGCTCCATGCTGCGCTCCATATGAGCCACAGGAGAGGGCTGCAATAATTACTCGGCTCTCCGATTGAAACCAGCTGCAGGTAGCTAGTCATCCTCTTGTCCATTTCACTGGTGTCGGGAGTCACTTGTCTTGCGCCGTGGATTTCCAGGGGCAGATGGGTAAGGTGCTTTCACAGAAGTGATTGCAGCGGTGAGAAAGCATGTTCGTGGCTCAGTGACTTTTACAAAAGATCCATTCAGGTTTCCAAGCTGTGATTCACTGGACCCACAGGTTCCATGCAGGAATGTTTTTAGTTCCTGACTTCAAAACTTGTATATAAATAACCTTGATGGGAACTGTGTGTGATTTTTTTGTTTTCTTGTTCTTTCTTCACCTGGCTGGGAAAAATAGAGCAAAAGGTTTTCTTGTGTCTGTTTTTTTGCAAAAAAAAAAAGCAATTTTTAAATCCTCAGAGTTCTTTTTGACTGTTGTTTAAGGCAAGTTCTTTCTGGCAGCCCCGGATGGTACATACCTTTGTTTCTCACATACTTAAATTAAGAGTACTGGCACTGCCTGTTAGCACACCGCCTTCATTTGTCAACGTTCCCTGCTTGAAAGCAACGATGATGATTTGCATTCTTAGTTGGAACGGGTGGGTTTTTTAATTGCAACTGAAGCTTGTGACTGTGGAACCTGCTATGTTTGTATAATCCTGCATTATTTCATTTTATTTTGATTGTTTTCTGTGTTGCCTAATCAGAACACTTGGGGCAATCTCAGCCTCACCATGCTGGCCTCAGTCAAGCGACACTGGTGATGGATTTGGGCTCTGTGCCCATTTTATCTGCTTGCTCCCCATTAAGCAGGAGGGAGGCTCCCTACTCACTTAGTCAGGGAGAGTAACTAGTCACTTGGTTTTGTGGGCTGCAAGGCCTGGGGAGGCGTTCCAGAGAGAGAGAAGGTGCAGAAGAGTTGATTTGGCTTTTTTCTTGCTCGTGTATATCCCTACATGCACTGACCCCTACGACACTGCCTGTGCTGAGATGGTCAGCATGAGGGTCTGTGCAGGATGAGTGTGTGATGCTGCAGACCACACCCAAACGTAGCTGACTGGAATGAAGAAGAAAAAAATTAAAGAGTTAGAGAAAAAAAGATGTCTGAGGGGGATGTTTAACTCCATCTCTGTCTGCAGCACTGGGGGTACGTGCTGTGTGCCTCGAGACCAGCATGAGCTGCTGGCTTTTCTATTTTGTCAGTAGTGATGGTCAGTCATCCTGATTTGGGAGTGCACCAAGTGTGCGCTGAGGCAGTGAGCAAAGGCTGGTGCAAAATGGCTTCAAGTTAAAGCTTTGCTGAATGAAGTCTGGGAGAAGGCAAGGTGTTGGAATCCATTTCAAGGGGAATTTAACATCAGTTCATGTTTCACACTTTACAGATGGACTAATTTTAGTCTAATTTGCTGGCACGTGGAATCTACCAGAGAAGCAGTCTGCAGGGAAGACTTCCAAGGAAAGGCACTGAGCATGCAGATGACCTTTCCAAATCTTTCCCTAAAGCCGTGCTCTCACACTGTCCCCTTATCAGCCAGGCTTAAAGGCACACTGCTCCCCGTGAGCGTCTGTGCTTATCTGTAAAATGGCTGCTCCAAGTTGGCTGCTGCTTGCTGGTGTTTCTGGCTGGATCTTCAAAGGGGTGAAACGCCCCCGGTTTCTGTAATTTTTCGTGGGGGTCTTATTCAAGTCTCCTGGCAGCGAAGCCAGGCATTTTTCTTAATTTGTTTCACAGAAGATGGAGAGAATGTTAGCAAGCATTTTCAGACACATGGAAGGAGACCTGTGTGACATATCTGCAGTACAAATGTGTTCATACAGGCATGACAGTTTCTGTCACAAGTTAAAATGAGTGGCGAGTGGGTGTTGCTACGTTTATAGTCACTCATGTGAAATTTTCAATGGAAAATTGTGTAGGCAGCTCCCATTGTAGCCACATTGTAGGCACATTTTAGATAAATGAAAAACATCAACAAAGTAATTTCTGTATTAGACTTGTTTATAAATGAACTCTATTCACTCATTTAATCTGCGGGAGCGCCTCTAGGGGATGGGTGTGAGAGTAAAGGGTGTCACTGAGCACTGTCAGATGTCCTGCTCTGGCAGCAGTCACTGCAAAGCAGGACATAAAGGGTTGGATGCTGCGCTGGCCACTTGTGGAGTGGCAAAGGTGGGATCCCCCTTTCCATCCTGGTGTTGGTGGGGCTGAAAGAGCAGTTTAATTTATGTGCGTTTGCTCCATGGCTTCCTTGCTGCCAGCGCAGACTGTGGGTATGTGTGCAGTGGAATGCTGACTTCCTGAGCAGCTTGGGTCGGTGGTCCTTATGTCCTAGCACAGCTGACTCTGAGGCTTGGGGAGCAGAGGGGTTTGGAGGGGTTTGGCAGGCCTCTGTCAGGCTGTAAAGGCTTCAGTGTGGCATGGTGGCAAATCATCCAGCTGCTGGAGTGAGCTCCAGCCATGTGGGACTAAGCAGCTGGCAGTCAGCCTGAGCTGAGACCCCAGGCCTGAGCAGCCCCAGAACTTTCCTTTGTGGCTGCAGATGGAGCTGCTTCGCGTAGGGTCAGCTGAGGTGCACTTTCTGCTGTGCAGCTGAGAGAGAAAGCTGCGCATCAAGCTGTGCACACTCAAATGGCTTTGCTCCGGGCTCAGACCCTCACTTAGCAGTTAGACCCTTTCCTTTCTCCCATAGAGGCAGAAGGCTGTGGAGTCCAGCATTTCACCCTCAGAAAAAATTCACTGTAATCCACACTGTCAGCTTAGCGTTTTTATCTGTGGATATCTGATGCTATTTCACAAAACTCCATTTCCTGCTGCCAAATGATGAGAAGGGAAATTCCACTTTTAGCCAAACTAGTAAGTTTCTGATCTTGTGGGCTGTAGGGAAAAGCTAGAGACCTTAAGCCTGAAAGGCCTCACACNATAATAATAATAGTAATGATAATACCCTTCACCTTTATAATTTTAATAAGTCTTTTATTTGTGAACCAATATCGTATGTTCCAAAGGCAAGAAGCTGGGCCTGACTCCTGACATCTGAGAGCCCAGGTTTGGCACTGCAAGGGAGGGGTTTCAGTGCTGGGGAGTGAGGGTCCTGCCGTGGGGTGGGCTTGGAGGGTGGCAGGATGGCCAACACAGCCCTCCAGTGTCAGCCCTGACATGGGATCAGCTTGTGGCTCTTGGAGAAAATGCTTCCTTGCTTCCAGCCTCCCTGGCATCTTGTACTGCATGCTCTGGTACCACCTCTCTGCAAAGCATGCTGGAAGAGGAGGGATGACCTTTGCCAAAAGCTTTTTTCTGTATAAACAAAGGGTGTAGGCAGCTGTGAATCCGTTTAAATCACCCGTAGTACTCACAGTCCTGCAAGGCTTACGTGTAGCTGCGCTGCTGTGTGTGTGCACAGAAAGGACAGAAAGGTCTGCTGCACACCCAGAGCACGGAGTGACTTCTACAGATGCTGAAAATAAGGGCATCTCTCCTGTTGCAGAATGAGGTGATGGCATCCAGATGATCTGATGGCAGAAACCTGCAAACTTCTGAAAGTTAATTCCAACTCTTCATTCAGCAGTTAGCTTAACTAAAACCAGAGATAATTTTAGCACCGTGTTCCTGTGCCGTTCACCAGCACCTACCAGGCATAATAACAATGTGTTATTAACTAAGCACAGTCTAACCACAGTAGCACAGGAGGCATGTGCCCTGCTTAGGACATGCATATCTCTCCTTATCCTTAGAATTCAGGGTAAGTAGCAGAAACAGACAGTTAACCAGTGGAGTAGCTTTCTAATAATCAGTTTGTATCACCTGTGCTCATGAATGGCTGTCCTGGGACTCCATCATCTGTTCGTCCTTTTGGGAGTATGTCTTACACTGTTTTTTCCTCCTAAACCTTCCTCTCTCAACTCTGGTACCTACATACCTCCATTAAATTCATGGGAATGTTGAGTTTTTGGGCATCTCACATCTGGTGATGTGCTCGCTGAGGTTTGCTCATATCACTTTCTTTTTGTCTTGTGTGGAGTCTGTCTGATCTGCCTGGGGAGAGGAAGGACGTGCGGAACTGCTGCTCACTGTGCCGAAACCTGTAGCAATCTGCTGAGGCAGATTCCCAGAAGTATAATAAGAACTAACACTGCACTGGACAATCTGTCTTGCAGATGCGGTGTTGATCAGGAATCCCTTCATTTTGGGAGGAGAATTTCAAATTTTATTAAAGGTTTTCATGTTTCTTATTAATGGATCTCTGCAGTTGGCACTCCCGGGAATTCTGCCAGGGAGCTGTGAAATTGGTCGGGTTGGACAATAAACTCCTATAGCTATCGTTGGCCTGCGCTGAGCTGCACATGGCAGGGCTAATGGACTCTGTAGCAGTTACAACCATGAATATGTAGCTGGCAGCGGGCAGGCTGTAGAGCAAGGGGGAGAAAGCTGGCGTACGGATCTGAGAGGCAGAATGCAGCTGCGGAGCCCTCTGCAGTGTGTTTGTCTTTTCGTCTCTCTGAATCTGATCCTGCAAGATGCCAGCCTCCTTGGAGGGGAGGGGAGAGGTGGGCCGAAGTGCCTCCCCTTCTCACTCATTTCCAGCGCTGCCGAAATTACTCACTCGTGATAGGATGGGCGGGCGATTTGAGGCGGGAGCATCAGACTGCGCTGCTGCATCTGCCCGGTAACACCTCAGACATAAAGAGCCGCGTATCAGGCTCGACTCCGCGAATGTTGCATTAACATCTACGTGCCAGGCAGGGCAACAGTGTCTGATGGAGGAGAGGCACAGTTTTTCTAGTGCACGGATAAACGTGAGAGTTTGCTGGTCATACCTGGAACTGGGAAGTGGAAGTTGAAAAGTCATAGTACTCTGTGTGTTTTTAGGATTTGCGATCAAAGGAGCCTTTTGACAATAAGTGACTAGTTTAATTGAATATCCCTGAAGTTGGAAGCTGACGACTGCCCCCCCTTGGGTGTTTGCTTCTTGCACCAGTCCTTCCTCCTGCCGGCACATGATGGTGTGAGCTTGCTGGCAACTGCAGAAAGGTCAGGGACCAGAGGAGGATGGAGGGACCAGATTTTTGAAGGAGGTTTAGAGACCCAAAAAAGGATGTTAGCTGCACCGTGGGACAGAGAAAGTGCTTGATTTCTCAAGGCAGTGAAAGTCCCACTGTTTGCATAGCCAGGTGCTGCTGTATTTTGTGGTTCTGGCCCCAACTTCCCTTCACCCCAAGGCTCAGTCCTGGGTGGTGGGACACAGCATGTCACTGTGTTTGGATGCTTGCGTTGCTGTTTTACTTTTGCTGCAGTGAGCTCCAGATGAATAAAGGAGGTCAGCATCTGAAGCTATAACCCAATATCCTCTCCTGTGTTTTAAATTTATTAGATGAAATAAGTAGAAAAATGTTGTTTTGGGAAACATAGTGAGATTTAAAGTGCCTTGCAAAGAGACGCCGGAGTTTTGCATGAAAATGCACATCCCGAGCTCCAGTGAGCAATCCCTCTGGGACCAGAGCAAGCCCAGATGGTGACTCCTCCAAGTGATTATTTTTCTGCCTTAAGCCTTTCCAGGAATTTGAGTGTGGGCAGACTGCCAGTGGACACTGGCTGTCCAGACAGTTTAGCAATGTTCCATGTGTACTCACTGCCAGAGATACCAAAGTCCAGCTGCTCTCCCTGATCTCTTTGTCCCTTTTACCTTCCCAGCCATAATTACACATGCCTGCACGCACGCACGCACTTTTGACACGCACGGGAGCAAAAAATCACCTGGTGTTTCCTGCTCGTTTGCATATCTACACATCATGATTGACAGCTCTAAAGTTAAAGGAAAGCTCCAGAGTCAGAAAAATGTCATGAATCCAAAAAAAAAAAAAAAGGCATGCAAATAACAAACCCTGTGGCACACCACAGAAGGCAGGCATTCATCTTACTAGGACAGCCAGCAAAAAACTGTTTAACCAGGTCTTGTATCTCTTGCCTTTGAGACACTCTTGTTTGGGTTGTCTCCCTTTCATTGCTTCCCAAGCAAAATCAGTCCTGTCTTATCTTTGCTGTTGAATAATGCTGAAAAGTTACTGTTTTACTTTTAGGTCTTGAAGTAGAAGTAGGCTGTTTTATGCTGCATATTTCCATTTTTTGCAAATCCAGTCCCATGTCTGTTAAGAGCTCAAAGTCTCACTGTGAAGTGCCTGGGCTTTGAAAAGTGGGGCAGTATTCACTGCTCTACAGCTGTCTCATCCCTTGTCTCCATTAAATTTATTCATTCCTCCTGTGTTCTCCAGGAGATTTTGGCCAGTCCTTTTGCTACGGGTAAAGATGAAGTCAGCCATATGAAAGATTTACACCAAAAAAACCAAAATGCACGACCCAAAAGAGTTAGTACTTGGTATTTTTGAAGGATGTTAGCTTTGACATTGGAGGCCACCCAAACCTCAGTGGTTCAGTGCTATTTAGCAGAATAAAGTCTTTGCTTCAGCTCCTGCATAGTGAAACTTCACCCTATTTCATAGAGCTTCATAGTACTACTTTCGGTGCAGAGAAGCTGAACCCAGATGCCTTGAACTTTTGGAACCACTGGTTTTGGGCAATCTGGTTTACCCATCAGCAAAAGAGCTTGTCCCTATTCAGTCCCATGTACAAGCTCCCTGCTCTGTTGCAGGCAGAGAAGCCAGCCCTCTGCCTCTGCTCCCAGCTTTTCCCCATGGGAGCATATTTAAATTCTGGATTTGCAGCTCATGTTCCAGAAGAGATGGGAGAATGGTCCAAGCCCAGCACAAGCTCCCCGTGGCAAGGGGAGCAGGATGAGCACCCCATGCTGAGGATGTCCCACCTGGGCAGTTGCCTGGGCCAGGATCTGCTGACTTACCTACCCAAGCTGACTGCCTGGGGCAGAAGGCTACAGAGAGCTAAAGTTAACCAAGGATGACTGCGCAAATGTGAGCTCGGCAGTTTTATTTTTAGTCGAACTTAAAAAGAAGAATCTGTAAGTCATGTGTAATATAATAATTTTAGCTGTTGCCAAGACACGCTGAGCAACTGTTAGGAGGAGGGGACGGCCCGTGCTGATCTAGCAGGGGCCCTGTCTCCTGGCTGCCCTCATCGCCGCAGTCGCAGTGCCGAGGTGATGGCGCTGACAGACCAGGGCAGGTCAGGATAGTGCTGGGCTGCTGTGCCCTGTGTGTCACCAGCCCTTGCACATCTGAAGCTGCCCTGAGTTCTTTCATCCTCCCTATCTCCTCAAAGCCAGGGAATCTACCCTGAAACAGTGCTTTACCCCCCTCCCCCAGCTCTAGCTGTTGGTGTTTCATTACTGTTTATCAATATTTAAAGAATGGAGTAATTAACTTAAGACTGATTGTATCAAACCATTAGAAGGTTTGGACTTTTCCTGCAGGCTTACTGCAGCTTGGAGGACCATAAATGTAAAGAGTGCTTTTAAAGATAGGTTTAATCTGAGTCTAGTGTGTCTTCAAAGTACTTCATACACATATAAACATCAGGCTTATTGTTCATTAGAAGTGAGGCAGCAGGGAAAGAAATCCCCCAAAGGAATATTACTTGCCATAAGATAAGTATCATTACTGCTGCTCAGCATTCCCTTTAAAGTGGGCTGTATCTTATTTCCAACTTCTTTCACATCCACTCTCAATTTTTCTCTCTATTCTTCTTACATGTAATACATGCTTTTCTTGTTGAGCTGCCACTCATGTGAGGTGCATGGCTTCTCATCACCCATTCTTGAACAACTTTCAAAACAGCCAGTAATGCAGATGGCAGGTGGTGACTGGACAGGGGCTGAGGAAAAGTTTCACTCTTCATGATGGTTGATTAGGCAAGACAAGGTTTCAGAAAGAGAGTAAATGTAAAACACATTACAGTTACAATATTTTCTTCAGCAGGGAATAGAAGAGTTAGGAAGACTTTGTTGCCTTTGGATGAAATTAGTGATGCGGAGAAAGCAACTTGCTCCAACAGCAAAATCAGCCCAATATGAAACTCCGAGTTTTTACAGTGGTGGGGGCTCATGATTTGGATCAGGAAACTCAAACACGCTTTTCTGAGCAGTTCTGGGCAGGTATCCCGAAGGCTGAGGACACCTGAGTCAAACTGATGGACCTGTGGCCATGGCCATGAGTGTGGTACCAACAGCCTCTGTGGTGCAGCAGTGGATAAGAAACAGTGGGGTTGGATCCTGCCAGAGATGGATATAGTGCCAACACCTGGCTCTGGCCTACCTGCATGTGGTAGGGAGTTCCTCCCAGCAGAGTCCTGCCTGGCCACCTGAATGTGAGGCATCAGTAGCAGAGGGAGTTCAAAGCACTGGGTCAAAAAAACCCCACCAGACATCAAAATCCTGGCTCAGATCCATCCCTGGCTCTGGGCTGCTGCTGTAAATAGCTCGCGTGGCTGAGGTTCATTGCCAGACTGGGAGATGAAGCACACGTGTCCCTGTAATGAGCTGTGGTGTGGAGTGGGGACAGGAGGCAGCTGCTGCCTCCACAGCCCTGTATGGCGTCACGTGAAGTCACCCTGCTGGTGTCTCTGGGTTTCAGGGGTTTAGGAGTGACACACTACGTTCCCTTTGCACCATTCACAGTGACTTGTTGCTAACAATATTTTGTGTGTGCCTGTTCCTCAGGGCTCCCTGCTGTGCTCCCATGTTTTTTTAGGGCACATTAGGGTGAAGGCAGTGTTGTCCTTGCAGGGGAAGAAGAGGCTGGAAGAACAAAGCAGGCACCATAGAGAGATGGAGGGTTTTCATAGAGGAAGGAGAATGGGCCTTGGGAAATAAATGACTGCTGCTAAATGTGCCAAGTTATGGCCAGGTTGTTTCTGACATGCCTAAATTTTTTTAATGCTTTCCTGATGCATTAGCAGACATGCCCAGGATAGCTAGCTGTCAACTGCTCCTCGACGTGAGAGTGGCAATGCCTTACCATTTTTATTTTTTTTTCCAGAGGTCTTTTTCCTGTTTTCTGATTTAGGGTGTCTGCTTATTTGTTTTCATTTCTCATTGCTGACGATATGACTCCCGTCTCCCTTGTCCACTCTTTCATTGCAGAATCCAGAGGAGCTGTCGGAGGATCGTGCTCACGGGGAGATGATTCCTCATGAAGTCACTGGATCCCCTGCAGAAATCAAATGTGACTTTCCATTTATCAGACTGAAATCAGAGCCAGCCAGACAGTGAAGCAAGCACAGTGGAGGGGGGACGGCGAAAGATGAAATCCAACCAAGAGCGGAGCAATGAATGCCTGCCACCTAAGAAGCGAGAAATCCCTGCCACCAGCCTGCCTTCAGAGGTGAAGCCGGTCCTGCCAAATGAAAACCACCGTGCAGATAACCTGGCATGGCTCCCCAGCACACCCAGTGGCCAGGGCTGCCTGGGGGGCCGGCACCGGCCCGGGGGCACCTCCTCGGTGGAGGCAGGCTTGCAGCAGGGTTTGCACAAGTCACTGTCTGCAGGGATGGACTATTCCCCGCCGAGTGCGCCCAGGTCCGTTCCAGCCTCTACCACTCTTCCCACGGTGTACTCGCCCGCCCTCTCCCAGTCAGGGACCCCCGTTTCCCCTGTGCAGTACACTCACCTGCAGCACACCTTCCAGTTTGTCGGGCCCCAGTACAGTGGATCGTACACCGGATTCATCCCCTCACAGCTGATTTCCCCAACAGCCAATTCTGCGACCGGCGCCGTGGCGGCGGCCACAGCCGTTGCAACCACTCCATCCCAGCGCTCCCAGCTGGAGGCTTATTCCACTTTGCTGGCCAGCATGAGCGGCTTAAGCCAGCAGGGGCACAAAGTTGAGCCGCACCTGGTCAGGACGCCTGGACTGATCGCTGCTGGGTCTCCTCCACCCACCCAGCAGAACCAGTATGTCCACATTTCCAGCTCTTCGCAGAGCACTGTCAGAAATGTCTCTCCTCCAACCATCCCAGTCCCCCTGCACCCACATCAGACAGTGATCCCACACACCCTCACCCTTGGCCCTTCCTCCCAAGTGGTGGTGCAGTACACTGACTCGGGGGGCCACTTTGTCACCAGGGATCCCCCCAAGAAACCCGAGAGCAGCCGGCTGCAGGCGATGCAGGCCAAGGAGGTACTGAATGGCGAGATAGAGAAGAGCCGGAGGTACGGCATTTCGCCTTCTGCCGACATGGGTCTAGTCAAAGCAGGCAATAAACCAGCTCCCCATCATTATGAGACCAGGCACGTGGTGGTCCACTCGAGCCCCGCCGAGTATGGCGTGCGGGATTCCTCAGGTGTCCGAGCCTCTGTCATGGTGGTCCCCAACAGCAGCACGCCCACGGCAGACATGGAGGTGCAGCAGGCCGCCAACCGTGAGACCTCTCCTTCAGCCCTCAACGACAAGGGAAGTTTGCACTTAGGAAAGCCAACCCACCGGTCCTATGCCTTGTCTCCGCAGCAGGCTCTGGGCCACGAGGGGGTGAAGGCGGTGGCCACGCTGTCCCCTCACACCGTCATTCAGACCACCCACAGCGCCTCTGAGCAACTCCCTGTGGGGCTGCCGGCGACAGCTTTCTACACTGGGACCCAGCCACCGGTGATCGGCTACCTGAGCGGCCAGCAGCAAGCCATCGGCTACCCCAGCAGCCTGCCGCAGCACCTGGTGATCCCGGGCACCCAGTCCCTGCTGATACCAGTTGGCAGCGCGGACGTCGAGCCGTCGGGAGTCACGCCTGCGATTGTCACGTCGTCTCCTCAGTTTGCAGCAGTGCCTCACACGTTCGTCACCACCGCCGTCCCCAAGAGCGAGAACTTCAGTGCAGAGCCTCTCACCACCCAGCCTGCCTACCAGGCCACCATGGTGCAGGCGCAGATCCACCTGCCCGTGGTGCAGTCCATTGCCTCCCCTGCCGCCGCGCCCCCCACGTTGCCCCCTTACTTCATGAAGGGGTCAATCATCCAGCTGGCCAACGGGGAGCTGAAGAAAGTAGAGGACTTGAAAACAGAAGACTTCATACAGAGCGCGGAAATTAGCAACGACCTGAAAATAGACTCCAGCACTGTGGAGAGGATCGAAGACAGCCATAGCCCAGGCATCGCCGTCATACAGTTTGCGGTGGGGGAGCATCGAGCACAGGTAATGGCAACGTATGATGGGCTGGGGGGGTTGGACTGGGATTCATGCTCTGGCCCCCCAGGCCACATCACAGCTCACTTGCTTTGAATCCAGTCGGGCTTTGGTTCTTCATCCACCTGTGATTCAAACTGTAGACCAAAAATCATCCCACTCACTGTGCTGGGGGAGCCATCAGGTCGCACTGGTGGTAAGTGTAGACTCTTGGATATCAAATGGGTCTCTTTTATAGCTGGAGAAATCACAGGAAGACTTATGTGATTTTCATGGATTTTGATTAAAATACTAGATAATGTAAGGAGTATGAAAGGTTCCATTTTTCATTTTGATAGGTGATTTTTACCATTCGTACCAGAAAGGTCGTGATAGAATCAGATCAAAACCTACCCTAAAGAGATAGGTAGGGCACAAGGCAGTGAATTTCCATGGCTTAAAAAATTGGAGCTGCCTGGGAATGGTTCTCATGCACGTAAGTTACTGAAATGCACTACAGAGTTTTTCTGAGGCTTCACTTGAAAGTGTTTTTAACATTACATGGCTCATGTAAACTCTGGTCAAGTGCAATTTGGAAGGAAAAACCATCTAAGTGTCTGGGCAGGCTGTGCTTCTGATTTTGTTTCTCTGTTTGCAAAGCAGGAAGAAAACCTGTAACTTTCCAGAAGTGTTTTTAGGTTGAGAACTACTGCATATTGATTTGAAAGTCCTGATGCTGTCCATTTTCTGAGCAATTTAAATTCTGTTGGTTGATGCTGAAAAGTTCAGATGTACTGTGTAGCATTTGGCTTCCTGAAGGTACTCAGTTTAGGTAATCCTGTTGCAAATCTTTTTGTTTTGGTGTGAGTGCTGCGAACTCCGCCATCTGCACCTCTGATGCTGCAGCCTCAGCGCTGGAGAAGCAGAATGAGAGAGAAGGAGAACGGACACAACTAGTAACACGCTTCAGGCTGATGGTTTGGAGGAGAAAAGCAAACAGTGATGGTAGCGAGGAGCAGATCACACAGAAAACTTCTTACAGTCTCAGCAGCCTGTGGCCTGTCCTTCCCCAAGTGTACATACATGGTGAATCACTATGTGTGGCACGTCATCCTTCTCAAGTCAAACAGGCAGATTCCCTGTGTAGGTTTGTTCATGTATGTGCCTGTATCTGCACAGCTGATTGAAGTCAAGCCTCTGGTGCTTTCAGTATAGAGACTTGATTTTTTTCCCCACTGCTTAACTGTATTTTGGCGTATCTCAGGCGTCATGGTTAGAGCAACTGTCCTTGGATCAGGACCAGTTACTATAATTTGCCGTGGTGCCTTGAATAATGAGATTTCAAAACTAGCGATCTCCACTTTGCAATTTTCATCTTGCTCACATTTCTCTGCCTGCAGCCAGGCCATCGGTGTCTGCGCAGAAGAAGAGGTACAAATGAGCAGGTAGCGTTTGTGTCATGTCTCGGTCACAGCCCTGTCAAGGCAGGCAATGGACTGCGGTCCTGGGAAGAGCTGCTCTTTTGCAGGGGGTGCAGTGCCATCCTCTGGCAGAAAGGGAGCGAGTCCGAGGCTGTGCAAATCCAGGGCCTGGCACACGGGTCTCACCCAGCAAAGTGTCACCTTACAGAGAAGCCTATCAGGAGCAGGCTGACATCATCGCAGCTGAAATACTCCCCAGCTGTGTTTCCCACCGGGGATGCTTCCAGAATGGAGGGCGAGTCACGTAGAGATATGATTAGAAACGGGGGGGTTTAATTTAGGTTTCCTGCAGATTCCAGGACTTGGGTCTCTTCCCAGATCAGCTGTGTCCCTGCATAGCAGGGACGACTGCCGGTTTTCCTTCGCCTTGGGGAGGGGGGGAGAGAAAGAGAGAGAGAGAGAGAGAGCATTTCTACATACTTTAAGTCTCTGTGACCTCACCCTTAGCCTGCCGTGGTGCTCTGGAAGTATTCAGCATTATTTGCAGGTGTGCAGCAGTCATTACTCCTTAGAAAACTGCCTGTGTGAAGAGGCTTAGTCTTCTCGCTGAAAGAGCAGTACTTGGTCGAGCTGCTCTGAGCACTGGCACTGTGGTGCTGCGGCGCTGAAATAGAGCTCTTGACTCTGGAGTGCAGAGGGATAGAGCTGTGTGTGTAGTGCAGCTCCACAAAGTATTTCATTACAATTGAGTTTACTTGCATACGTGCTTGTGCGAGGAGGGAGCTTTTCGAGTGGTATTACCAAGGGAGTGTTACTTGTAAAGAGTAAGTGCCATACAAAAATAGGGTTGTTATCATTAGCTTTGGCTCACTTACTTACTCCTCCCAGGGATCTCTGGGAAGTCATTATAATGTTGATGAATCTGTATTTTCAAGCTCTGTGCAAACACTAGCTAATTTTCTCACCAGCTGAGGGACAGAGGTAGGAGGTTATTTTCAGCTGAGCATATACCACCGTAATGTAAACAGGGAGGCACCGGGCAGCTACTCTGGTGTTGTGTCACTGCAAGCCACAGCTGGGCCTCCCCAGCACAGCACTAAGGCAGAAAGGGATCATCTTCCCCCCTTTTCCAGTCCTCCAGTCACCTGGAAAATCCATCCCTCTTCCAGGTATGGAAACCTAGAGGAAAATCAACGCACCTGAAGGCCTTAATAACTGAAATAACTGAACTAACTGTCTTCACCCCTGGAGGGATGCTAGGTTTCCATTTCACAGCATCCCAGCTCTGGATTAACAAGTCAAGTAAGTATCAGCTGGGCCAGAACCCAAAGTCCAGCTGCTACTCCTCTGCGTTCAAGGTGCCTAGAAGACAAGAACCGTGGATCTTCATGTTTTTGGAATTCCTCATATTATTTTTGTAATAAGAATTTCATCATTATTACCTGTCCATCATTTTGCTGCCAGGAGAACACAGAAGCCAGTTATTCACCTCCCTTGATGTTAAGGTCAAAGCACACAGGCTATGCAAAATAAGTTCTCTGAAATGCTACACTTCAGTTTCTAATAATTTTTAAAGCATAGATTAAATGGAAAAGATGAGCATACAGTCCTTAATTTTCCTTTAAAAAAAAAAAACAAAAAAAAAAACCCAAAAAAACAAAACAAAACAACAGAACCAAACTGGAATCATAAGCACTAGAGATGGGAAAGTCCCATTAGAACATGCAGTTAGTAGCCCTAACTAGTTTGGTTTAGTGCATATGATTTTAGACCATCATCTAGTTCAGTTTTCTCCTTACATCTTTCAATGCACACAGAAATGGTTACTTTTTCTTTGAGCTCCCCTTTTCATTATCTTTGTCACCGTAACAGACACAGAAAGAGATGTTTACTCAGTTCACTGCTGCAGATGGAGATCTCTCCCAGCCTTCCCCTCATGTGATCTCTGTGTCCCCTGGTCACAGGACAGTAAGTCCTTTTGTCTCCAAGTGATGGGTGGCTGTGGTCTGTCCTCATGTTACTGAGTTCCGGGAGTGCAGCAGATGACATAGCTCATGTGATAAAGGCAGCAGCCTGTGGTCTGCTGGATGAGATGTGGCTTCTCTTGAGAAATTATGGGATTGCGTGACTGCGGAGAGCAGCAGCCCCTGACATTCCAGCCCTGCCTGTCTTTGCTATAGTAACAGTGGACTGAATTGGGGTAGATGCAGCCCTGGGGGGGGGGTGCCCAGTCAGAGCATGTTCTGGAGAGTGGTTCTGTGGCACAAGGTGCTGCCTATAGCCCCAGAAATCTCTTACAGGAAATCCACTCTTGTGAAGGCATCGGACTGCAGGGGGAGCATTAGAAGTCCTCAAGTTTCTGAATAGGGGAGGTTGTGTAGGAGAGCATGGCACTGCAGAGGCTTCTTTCTGTGAGAAGGAGAGCAAATCCACCCAGTTGTTTTTTGGGCCCGAGGAGCCTTTCAGCACCCAAAGCAAGGCTTTCAGTGGAGAGCTCTGCTGCTTAATTGCACATTGTTTCCAGAACTGCTTCATTTTCTTTGTTTCCAACCTGCCACTCCTTGTTTCATCACATTTTAATAGCATTATGGAGAAAAACACTTAATTGGAAAATGTATGTTTACATTTATTATAATACTGTTCACATGAACCACTTTCATTAGGCACCTTTTGCTTTTGTGCTTGTTATTTTGGTTGCAGCAGCAAGGCCCGAGACTAAAGTTGTGTTTCTAAATGATGGGAAGGGTGTTTCCTGGGCATCAGATTTTCCAGCCCCTAGTATCTGTATTCCAGCTCCAGCTGGGATTTCTTAAGCTGTCTAAAGCCTGTCTTGCCTACTGAGTTTGGCTGAGAAATGAAAATTACAAAGGGTTATAGAAAGTTTCAGTTTTCAGTGGCTGCACCGAAGAGTTTCGGCTGCTTTCACTAGTCAGTGTTAACAAATAGAAATATAAATGTAGCTTGCAACAGAGCCTCAGTATGCTTTGAGCAGAACCAACATGTTTGTTTCTTACTTTATCCTCTTACTAGTAGGTAGAAAAGTTCCAAATTTCCTTCTCTCCTATAATAATTGTAGCAAAATACTAGGGGGTTGGGGGGAAGCTTTTAAAATAAGGGGGTTTGTGTTTTAATGCAGTGGTCAGAAAAAATTTTGTGGCGATGTTTTTACTGAACTTTGACACTTCAAAGGTCTTAAACTTGTTTTTAGAGGATGGTTGCCTCAAATCCCTCCCTAGCTGAATCCAGAAGCAGACAGCTAAAACAAGACTTGATAATCCATGAGGGAACCCATTTCAAATCAAAAGTGGTACATGCACGGTGTGACTGGATCGTGGGGATTCTAGCATTCCACCATCTTTGGTGTTGTTCATGATCACCACCACCAATTCTGGCAAGTGTTTCAGTGATCAACCCTTCAGGCAAGTGTTTGGGATACTACATTAAAAAAAAAGCATAATGTGTGGGGGAAGTGTGTTGACATCAAGAGGAACTTGTGTGTTGGTGAGGATGATGCACACAACCAAGTATGATTCCCACAGATACAAATAGCTTTTGACAAGGATGGAAAGTAGAAAAGGAAAGAAAAAAGAATGCAGCAGGCAAGCAGGAAGAAAGAAAGAGGTGAGAAAAAGCAATATAAAGGAGAAAGCTGTGTCCACCAGATGATCCATGCCTGGAGACAGCCTACAGTTCTTGTGCGGACAGCAGTTTCCATGTAAGTCCATGGGAGATGCTGGATACTCAATACTTCTCCTGGTTAGACTCCAGTTAAACTGAGATGCATATGTATGGAATAGGATCCCAAGCTCTGGGCAAATATTTCTGCAAATCCTGGTGCTGGAGTGTTTCTATCCAGTGACATGAAGGGATGGGGCTTTCATGGTTACCTCACCCCACTTTCTCCATTGTTCAGAGGTTAAACCAGGGCTCGAGTCAGGTCCCTTTCCACTATTGCAGTGTGTGTAGTTTGACTGCTGGCAAATAGTTCTGGTTGGAAAAGGTTTAAGATGGCAAAAATTGATGTAGTATCTTACACCTCTAAACTGATCCTTTTGAAATTCCTTGTACAGTGGCTTACTGTGTTGGGCAGGTGGAGTGGCAGAATAATGGATGCAGTGTTATCCGCTGCCCTAGTTGCAGAAGTGCATAGCATATATTTATAGACTCAATTCGTTTTTTTCCAACAGAAGGGTTGAATTTTTTCAACCCTTCCATAAACAGGAGTTGGCTGCTAGTGCATGGCATGCACGTAGTCAGAGGCACCATCAACATCCAGTGGGAATCATTGGTTTCCTGGTTCTGGAGCATCTATCTCTGACCTGTCAGACATTGCTGAGCAAGTCTTCTTGCCCAGAAGGGCTGTGGAGCTGGTGGAGTGTGAGAGGGGTGCCCTTGCAGGAAGGGCAGCTGTGGCGGTGGCATTGCTAGCAGAGAAGGGGCAAGGCTGCTGGGGGCAGTGCTTCCATAGAGTCCAGCCTCTTCTGTGAGACAGACTGTGCAACTTCATCCCAAGGTTCACACTTAACATTATGAACAGATGTGTTGGAACACTGGAGTGCAGTGTGCATCTCAAACTGCTTCTGTGTCAAAATGCATTTTTAATGGTGCGAAGCCATGCTAGATGTGACAGCATTACTCGTTCCCAGAGGTGAGAGGTGGTTTCACAAGCCTGCTGTGATGTTCCTTTAAAGTGAGTCTATGGTCCTGGAGAAGGAAGACTCTCCAGGCAGCTGGTATAGTCTATGCCTGCTGAATGGCTCAGAAATGAGGTGAGCACATGTATTCAGCTGATCTCCTACCCTTTTGTCCCTACCAAATAAGGGTTACACCATCAGAGTGGGATCGTGCCTCCATGCCTGGGAAGAGCTCCAGAGGACATGAGGACCATGAGAGCAGAGTAGTGGGTATCTGTCTTCAGCACAAGCCAGCCTCTTACAGTTACAGACCTCACTGGTGTGACAGGCAGCAGTTAAAAACATGTGCCAAGTTGTAAAGGAGTATTAGTCAGAATTTCCTGCTCTCTTTGTAGTGTGCNGGGGGGGGGGGGGGGGGTGTCAGCCCCATGGGTTGAGAATCACATGAGTCCACATCGAGTGTTTGAGCCTGCAGTGAGTGCTGGACTGCTACCACGTGCAAAGATAAGTGGGTATTTTATCATGTTTTTATCAGGTGTTTTTTATCATGTTGGGACCTCAAGGCCCAGCATTTACAAGGAGCAGGGGGAACCTGCTTTTGGTCTGTTCTGGCCATGGCAGCTCCCCATAAGATGGTTAGGTAGGATTCCTAACCAGATGTGTCTTTAAAGTGGGGTGAAGCAGGGGGAAAGGGGACATGGTACAGAAAAGAAGACACAGTGCAGGAATCGCAAGGGGAGGAGGGACAACCACCTCCCTGAGGAAGTGCAGGAGGTAAACTCTGCAGCAGAGTGGAAGACAGGTGTGAGAAGGGAAGAAACTGGACTGGTAACAGACTGCTGGGGGAAGGCAGGCTCTCACTTGCTGCTCTTAATGGCTACAACTCTGTATGTGCTCGTGGCCTTCCCCTGGCAATCAGAGTACCTTCGCCCTTTCACGCTGCTCAGTGAGTGCCTGTTTGGACAGAGGTCAGGATGACATTCCTGTGATCATTTAGGAAATTGTATGTCCGAACTGAGAGCTTCTCTTGAGCCATTCTCTGGTTGGAAAGGATCTTTAGATTTGAATTACAGGTTCTAGGTACCACAAGGGGATGGTAGGAAACAGTTGGCCAGACACTGAAGCTGTTTTAGCTCTTTACACCTGTCTGAGTGGCTGGATAAAGGTAAAGCTTGATTCCTGCTGAAGCTCAGAGAAAGTATTAAGACCTGGGTGACAAGGGCTGGCGTGAAGTCTGGTGACCAATATTCTGATTTTGCAGAAACTGAACATCGCCTTTGCAATTCCAGCTTTATCCCTCTCCCCTGTGGCAAGCACTGCACATGTGTGAGGGCTCATGGAGTGATCTCATGCTCTCCCCTCTCTCTCCCTCTGTCTCCCTGTGTTGTCCTGTCTCTTTCTGCAGGTCAGCGTGGAAGTCTTGGTAGAATACCCTTTTTTTGTATTTGGACAAGGCTGGTCATCCTGCTGCCCTGAAAGAACCAACCAGCTCTTTGATTTGCCATGCTCCAAACTCTCAGTGGGGGACGTCTGCATATCGCTCACACTCAAGAACCTGAAGAACGGCTCTATTAAAAAGGGCCAGCCCATGGACTCAGCTAGTATCTTGCTGAAGCATTCAAAGAATGACAGTCTAGCTGGAAGTAGACACAGGTATGCGGAGCAGGAAAATGGGATTAATCAGGGAAGCGCACAGATGTTAGCTGAGAACGGTGAACTGAAGTTTCCGGACAAAATAGGATTGCCTGCAGCACCTTTGCTCACCAAAACAGAACCCAGCAAGCCCCCAGCAACAAGGAAGAGGAGGTGGTCAGCCCCCGAAACACGAAAACTAGAGAAATCAGAAGAGGAGCCACCTTTGACTCTTCCCAAGCCTTCTTTTATTCCTCAGGAGGTTAAGATTTGCATTGAAGGTCGATCCAATGTAGGAAAGTAAAAGTTGTTTGGGGAAAGGAAATTAGGCTATCCCTTGTCATTTTTATCCAGATTACTGTACTGTAGACTAAATAACCCAGTATTTACATGTTATCATCTTATTTTAGGTTTATGTTATAACCTTGTTGTTATAGTTGCAGCTGGTATTATGCAGGAGACTGGTGCATATGTTTTTCCACAAGTGTTTGTCAGTGACTAGGTTTATTGAGAGCTACAGAAGGGGCAGTATCTGCTTCACACACCCTTAGTGGAAATGAATGTGTTGTCATGGCTCCTGTTTTCTAACACCTCGTGTAGGACAGGGTCCAGCTGTGATTTTGTTTCCTTTTCGTCGCTGGTTTTTTTTTTTTTTTTGTGTTTGTTTTGTTGTTCTGGTTCCTGTTCTAGTTTTTTGGGGGGAGGTGAGGAGAAGGGAACTGTAGCAGAGGTGTGTGTCAAACGTGGGGTGCATGTGCGTGTGTGTGTGTGGGTGTGGGTGCATGCCAGTCCCCAGGGCGGGATGGCCGCTCTCTGGCAGGTTGGTGATGAGGTTTCCTCACCCCAGGTGGATGCTGAGGACACAACCCTTGGGTGTGTTACTGAAAAGGATCAGACAGTCTCTGATGTTTTCAACAACAAGCCAACTCTTACTCAAGGCTCTGCTATACATATATATATATATATATATATATATTTGTGTGTGTGTATATGTATATATATATTTTTCCCCCATGGGGTCTGACTGCACTGATTTTTATTCCTAAAGCAAACTGCCACACCACATTTCCTTTCTGCTTGCTAGTGCAGTTCCATTGCCCAGAGTCAGCGACGGCGAGGCTGTACGGACCCTCGCGCCGGTCGCCTGCAGGGTTTCCCTTGAGGGCGGGGGGGGGTGGGGGTGTGCGTGTGGCGTGGGTGTGCGTGGGTGTGCGAGGAGGCCTCTGGCTCTGCGGATGCGCCTGGCTCAGGCTCACTCCTGTTTCTGTGCAGTGTTAGACAAATCGACCGGGTTACGCCATTGACATTTGCTTCCACAAGGTAGACGCAGACTGCCCCTTTGAGATCACAGGCATCCATCGTTTGCAGTTAGGTTGCAAATCTTTGTCTTTAACTCTAGTACTGGTTTTAGTTCATGGTTATGGACAACTGGTGCCACTTTTTTCAAATTGCGGTGTGTGACACAGGAATCCGCTGTTGAAGATGAACCTAGAATGTCTTTAAGCACTTAAAATGCTGTTCACACTTTATTGCTGAGCATCCTGGTCTAACACTCAGTACGTACTGTATATCACTTTAATCTGCTCGGAAAGCAACAACAACAAACAAACAAATCTCTTCAACACTGTAACTACATGCAACTATGTAAAGTTTTCTCACAGGCAAGATGCTGAAAGTTTTAATGTGGTTTCAAAGGGATGAATGTGAATTATTGAACTAGTATGTGACAGTCATTGTCCACAAAGGACTACTTAATAGGAGGCACTTTTTAAACTTTAATGCTTGAGAAAGAGTTAAAGGCATATGCGAGCTGACATAATAAAAAAAAACAAGAGAAAGGAAAAAGGAAAGAGGAAAAATCATTGTCCAGTGTTTTTGAAAAAGATGGACTTTAAAGAATCTTGCAATTTGCACATCTTGAGTTTATCATTTGTGTGGTATTCCTGCAGTTTTTACCTAATAATGTTGTGGGGTGGGGGGGTCTGAAAGAGCATAAACAAATGTAGCAATTACTCACTAACCTGCCTACGCTCTAGGCCATTTCATAGGGTTACGTTCCTTTCAGAGTTCATTTTCGGTCTTTCTACCTTATCAGCCACACAGAACCAGGTCCTACTGGGACACCTCTGAGAATTTTTCTTCAGACTTGCTGAGAGAGTTTTCCAGAAAAAAAAAACCATTTCTATAAGTAAGCAAAGTGTTTGTTTGTTTTTAAAACAAACCTATTGTTATTTTATTTTTTTTATTATTATTATTATTATTTGTTATTTTAATTGCATCGTTTTCCATTGGAAAGGCGACATTTCAGGAGTTTGGTACAAACCAAGTAGGAGCGGGGGGATTCACATGTTCAGTCTTTTCTTTCCCCAGGTAGGGCCGGATCCTCTGAGGTGCTGTGCACCCAACCTCCTGCACAAGCCTCGGGGAGGTGCCAGTGGGATTTCAGTGGGATCGCACCTGGGCCCTCTGTGAGCAAGCGTTTGTGTCGTCATTTTTGGTTGGCGAGTTCACATCCTTCAGGTAGTTTTGAAGAAGCTGTACTCATAGGGAGAACAGGAAATCAAAGTCTGTCATTAGAAACACAGTAACCTAAAGTGAACAAATTTATTTAAAGTCTTGTTTTCCCTCTCCCCTGAAATACAGTGCTTTTCTTTGAGAGAAGAAATGTTAACCCCAAACCCCATCTTTGACTCTTGTTACTTGTTACTTGAAATTTAGCTCACACCAGACCTAATTGTTTTTATACCATATTCTGGGGTGCACCAAAAAGTTGAAATATGTTTAAAATAGCTTGAAACTTTTTTTGAATTTCCTTGAATTTTATTAACCTCTCGGCGGGCTACCAAATAGCTGAGTGGGTTTCTTCTCACAATCACACAGCTTAGTTAGTGCTTATTTGTTAATATTTCTGCTCAGAGAAGTTGCTTAATCTTCCATATACTCTGCTCAGGGCACTTGCAATTTATTGTTTCGTTTTGTTTCCTGGGTTTTTTTTAAGCTTTGATGGTAAAGGAATAGAAAGAATTACAGATTTTAGTTCACAGTCTTACCACTATTTCTGTACTTCACGTGTACTTAGAAAAAAAGAAATCTCAAGTAAAACCATACACATACACATTTGTGGTCAATAAGGAAGCAGGGGCTATTAAACTGACTGGATCTATTCAACTAACACTAAAAAAAAAAATAATAATAAAAAAATACATTTGGAGCAATAGGAATGTATTAGTTCTGTGCTTGTATTTCAGACTGAGGAATTCTGAAATAACTGGTTCTTTCCAAACAATTGTCCCCTTCCGTGCTTTAGCTTTTGTAGGATGTGCAATACTTTACGTGCCAACTTAGACTCACCTGTGCGGTGTTAGCTAGATCTCATACCCACTTCTGATTTCCCCTGGTTTTGTCTCTTTTAAATTCTTTCTTTCTACTTTTCTCCCTGCCCCCCCATTAATAAGTCCCTCCCTGTCCTCCCCCCTCCAAAACCCACACCATATTAAGGGTAGAAGATCCCTTGTCCGGGGAAACATGAACCCTTTTTGTATTTGTTGTTTAAAGAGATCCAGGAAGAAAAAAAAAAGCAAAAAAAGAGATGTATTCACGTCTACATGGCATCCAGGCAGAGGGTGGCACTCAACCATATGGCCGAGTGCCACTTTCTGCCTGGACACACGCACACAGGAGCTGGCTCCCTCCGGGGCCAAGTCCTTTGCAAGGCGGGGCTTTGCCTTTCCCTCTGGCACTGAGCATCCCTTGCGGTGCAGCCCCAGGCCCGGGAGTGCCATCAATCCCCGGGGCAGGTGCAAAACACCATTCGCAAGCACAGGGATGCTGAGGTGAAGCTGAAGGAGGAGGCTCTGCCTCTGCTCTGCATGGCGGCCGCTTTGCAATAGTAACTAACAGCAGTTTTCTTTTTGTCTGTTTGTTTCTTTCCTTTTGTAGCAGGCCTCTTTAGTTTACAACGAAATGCATACAATCACCAAGAAATTAGTCAGGGCAAAGAAAAATAAAACAAGAACCTCTTTATAGGGATTTCTAAAAAAAAAAAATTGTCTGTCTGTCTATCTATCTATCTATCTATCAATCTATCTATCTATCTATATATCTCTATATATAAAGTGACTGTTCCTTATAGCGTCTAACTTAGGCATTGTTTCAGTTTGTCTGGGCCACATCGTGGGGAATTTGAGTTTGATGTCACTTACCTCGAGTCCTCTGGTCGAGACCCAAATTGGAGTCACTGTTGACCTATTTTACCATTTTATACCTTGCCCTTAGGCTTGCTTTCCCTCAAAGATGCAGACCTCGGGAGGAGGGGAGGGACACACGTTCCTTTTTTCATTCCTTTAATTCCTTTGTCCTACTGTCGCTTTGTTCCCGTCGTTCCTGTCATTTTCTCAGCATGGGGAAGTGACATCACTACTCTTGTTTCCCTTAAATCAAGGAACATTTAGAAACCTTTCACACCTTTTACTCAGGGATGGGGCTAGTGTATGTGTGGTACACTGATGTGACCAGAAGCAGCACTTTTACTGCTCCGGAGTAGGGATGTACAATGTTACAGACAAGTTTGGATTTCCTGCATCTCATGGTTTAAACTTTGTAGATCTCATTTAGATTGCAATACAAAAGCAGCAGGCTCAACATGAACTGTAGCTGTTGGTTATCATGAAAATACACTCTCTGCAGAGATTTATATTAAAGTGTGTTGCCAGTAGTAAAAAGGAAATGGTGAAATTCTGTTAATTCTTGCAACTGCTTAAAAAAAAAAGCCTGTGTCAAGAAGAGCGAATTCTCAATCTTTTTAAACACTAATAGTGTTGTTTCAGAGTGGCTCTTGGTGCAATGCTCTGCATGTCATGGGACCCAGTTCTGCAAACACTTATACATGTGCCCATGGGAGGTCTGGGCTGGCCAGCAAAGGCTGCTCAGGGGCTTGCTGTAAAGCTCATGTATAAATCTTTGTGAAATTGAAGTGTGGTTCAATCAGGGCCGGATCCTGACCTTAATTGGGCAGCTGGAAAAATGTCGGAGTTGACCAGGGCAGAAGCCTTTGGCAGGTGAAGGGGATTTGGCCCATTGAAACACTTCTGCTGTCCCAGAAACTTGACAAATGGCAGAATGGGATATGCACTCATACAGTTTCCATTTTTTCCCTCCCCATCATCACAGGTAGCAGCAGAGTCCACTGTGGACTCTGGCCAGTGCTGATGTGAAAAGCAAGGGGAACATACCACCAGAGTGGAGGCAGTAATTTCCTTTTCTCTGGTTTTTCCAACCTTCCCACTCTCTCAAATCCTGTAATACATAGCAAAATGAGAATTTGTTGATGCAGATATGCATATGTGCACACACACCCCCAGGCAGAAGTGTCTGTTTGCACACAAAGAAGTTACGTGTGCATTTTTTTTACGTGTATGCCTACATGTCCACTTGATTCCCTGTCCTGAGGACAGCCTTGCTTTGTGCCCATAGGGAAATTCCAAACGCGTTGCACACCTCTACTCCAGAGTTCAATTTCTTTTACATAGACGACCTCGCTTCAGATGTGTTACCTTTACTGATAGGATCTTTTCTTGTAGCACTATACCTTGTGGGAATATTTTTTGATGTAAACCTAATTTGAGAAGCTTATTAAAAATAGAAACTTTTTTTGAAGCACTCACATTGAGGAGTACAGGTAATGTTTTAAAAAATTGCACAAAAGAAAAATGAATGTTGGAATGATTCATTCAGTGTTTGAAAAAGAGATGGCTCTGTTTGAACAGTGAGTTTCATACCTTGTTTGTAAAAAAAAAAAAAAGTTTTTAAATACAAAAGCAGAGAAAGGTTGAAAGTTACATGTTTTTTGTATATAGAAAATGTCATGTCTAGATGATCTGATTTGTATTGGCTCTGGCCAGGAAGAATTATTACTTAAAAGGCTCTTAAAGAACAACTGTGCTTAATTTTCTATTCATATTACATGGGTCCCATTTCTGAGGAATGGAGTCACACTGTTTATCCCTGTGCTGAAAATACACCTTGGAGCAGCAATTCCTGAGTGCAGCTACCAGGCACTTCGAAGGGTGGCTACTGTGCAAAACGAGAGTCTCACTCTCCAGTTGTATTTTGGCTTTAAGTCTCTTCTGCCTGCGTTGAGGGAGCCCCTGGCAGCCCAGATGTCAAGGCTGGTTTCGAGGGAGGCCTTGGCCGTGCCCTGGGCAGGCAAGGCCCGGCTGGCCTGAGTGTGGGGACCCTGCTGGTGCTGGCAGCCCTCGGGCTGAGAGCTGCTGCTGGCTGAGCACAACCTGCGTAGTTTCCACCTGAGGCCTTTCGGTCCCATTTTTTTCTCTCTCTGGGGATGCTGTTCCACGTTTTTTCAGCACTTCCTGGTCCAGATGAAATCCAAAGAGTACAACCCTGAGCTAGAAGTGCTTGTAACAAGGTATCCTTGCCCAGCACTAGCAGCAGAATGGTACCCGAGGCGGCCCGGCCTTCCAGCCCCTGTCACTGCCCGTCTCTCCCACCGCTGCTGCCAGAGCACCAGGAGCAGCTGGTCACACGGTTCCAGTGACGGTCTTGACCAATGGCAAGACTGATGTTTTTCAGAAGCCAAAAGGAGAGGATCCTGAAGCAATTTCTGAAGAGAGGATCCTTTTCCTGTCCAAAGATTGAGCTGGGCAGCTGAGAACTGGTAGCAGGGTGGAGAGGGCAAAGTTTCAGGCTGCTCCCATCCCCCTCCCCAGAGGTGACCCAAGCTTTGGCTCCCGCAGGCACAGGGAGTGGGAATGCTCGCCCTGTGCAAGTGACCCCCGGGCGCTCAGAAGCCAGCCCCAGTTGTGTTACGGTGAAGTGCATTCAGCCAACAGGTAGTATTTATACAATAACCGTCTCTAAGGTTTCCATAGGTTTTTTCTTGTTGTTAGCTGAAAGGACGCAAGTCTTCCACTGAGGATTTTATGGAGGCTTCATCCAAGGTTGTTTCTTTTTTGTTAGTTTCTATTTTGAGCAGTTAAAGCTCCTGAGCCCTTTCCCTCGACCACGCAGTAGGTGTGCATTGGAAGTGTTGTTTGCAGCGAGCGGAGTCACTTGTTGAAGCTGTCCTAGCTGTACTACGGGATTGGTGAGGGCAGAAACTTCAGGGCCCAGATCCTCAGCCAGGGTGGAGCCAGGGTGGGGCCACTGGCTCTGCCGGCAGTGCGGGTCTGCCCCTTCACACCTGCTGGTGAGGGGATTCCACCCTGGCATTTGCTTTAAAAGTCCAGGACCCAGGTACTCTCCCGTTGAACAAGCTCTGCAGAATTCTTGTTCCAGTCCACCAGATTTGGATCTGGGCAGCTGAGGGCAAAAACGGGCCGGGGGTGGCTGCAGGTGGCTCGGACGGCCAGGCGCTTCGCGAAGTTACTAATCTGGTAAGGCATAGATGCAACTCTTCACGACAGTCAGCTAATGTTGAAACTCACTAATGTATGTATTTGCTCCTTTTTTTTTTTTTTTTTTAAATAATGTATTAACTTGTTGAACACTGTTCTTTTCGCAGTGTTACAAAAGTGGGGGTGGGGGAATTTCCCAACCTTTTTCAGTTTGGGTGAGCTACTGAAATCCATTTTGTACTAGCTATGTCACCACTCCCGGCAGCAGCTGGCAGCGGCGCTTGGCCAAGCCGGGGTCAGGTCCAGCCATTTGACATCCGTAGTTTTTAAAGTAATTTTTTTTTTAATTGTCTAGTATTACTAATGAGGGTTGTTGCAAATCACACTTCCAGTGTAGTTCCTAGTGTAGGCCCAGTAAAAGGGATATCGCAGCTTTGTGTTGGGGAGAAATTGAGTTGACATGGCCAGTACAAAGGAGAAAATAGGGAGGGAATAACGTTTTGCACCTTATTGAAAAGAGGAGAAGATTTTAAGTGCATACAGACATAGTTAAGAGCTTTTATTGTGACAGGAGAACTTTTTTCCATATGCGTGCATACTCTCTGTAATTCCAGTGTAAAATATTGTACTTGCACTAGCTTTTTTAAAACAAATATTAAAAAAAATGGAAGAATTCATATTCTATTTTCTAATGGTGGTGTGTCTATTTGTAGGATACACTCGCGTCTGTTTATTGAATTTTATGGTCCCTTTCTTTGATGGTGCTTGCAGGTTTTCTAGGTAGAAATTATTTCATTATTATAATAAAACAATGTTTGATTCAAAATTTGAACAAAATTGTTTTAAAGAAATTGTCTGTATACCAGTACAAGTTTATTGTTTCAGTATACTCGTACTAATAAAATAACAGTGCCAATTGCAAATGCGTGTTTTGTCTTTTATGACTGAAGCTTTCCTAGGGACATAATTTGCCCAATTTAATTCCCTGCCCCGTCCTCCCCCAGCCCCAACCTGGCAATGCATTTGAGAGCATTGGCTTTTATTTGCCAGACGATGCCCAAAGGCATCTGTACCCTCCCACTCATGGCCATAAAACACTCTGCAGCCCGTCAGGGTGAAGCTCTTTATTGCATAACAAAAACTTGGGAACAGTTGGGATGATTGGGCTGCGCACATGGGGATGCCACAGCAGAGGGAAGGGGGGCAGTGCTCTCATCACCATCTCAGCAGGGCTGAACAGGGCAACAAAACACTGAAAGCCCATCAGCTTTTTGGCCAATGACACAGAAGCGCTTCACACTTATCACAGGCAATGCCAGGGAGTTCTGGACTCCAAACTGTTGATTCATGTGTGAAAACTTTAGCCAGCAAACACTGGGTCAAATAAATGTTGGGGAGGGCTCACTTAAGCATCTGGGTGACCACAAATGAAGCTAAGGCTGCAAGGGGTGGTCTGTCCTGAGTGCAGAGCTGTGCCAGCATCTACTTGAGACATGCTTCAACCCTGCTGCCCCTGGCAGCTCCCAGCCTGCAGGGAAGGGGTAGCCCTCTCTCACCTGCTGGCCTTGGCTGCTGCAGAGGGAAAACTCCTGTTCTTGGGCCTTGGCTTTTTTTCCCCCCCCTCTTTTCTACACAAGGCCAAATCTGGCACTGGTTGCAAAAGCCCTCCTGGCTCCAAAAGAGAAGTTTTGGTGTAAAACTGGTATTAGCAACTAAACAGCACCATCCCTCGGTGGGGGATGTGAGATGGTGATGGGTAGACACTGTACATACAGCGGCAGAAAGCTGCATCAACAAGTCTGTCACGAGAGTGGAGTTCAACAAGTAGAAAGTAGGGAGTGCTTGGTTCAGAAAAGCTTCAAACTCTCATCATGTCCTTGACTGAAAGCACCTGTCCCAACACAATGGGGCTTGGCCAACAGCTGCCACATTTCTTCCTTATCCCCATATTTCTAGCCTTGCTATTGACTAGCTGAAAGAAGAGACAGGCACATTTTATATGGGAAAAGCTCACCCAAAGGCAAACAGAGGCTTCTTCTGGTCCTGCTTACAACTCTCTGTATTTACAGGGTGTCCTCATCCTGCATTCAACCCCACCATGCCTTAAAGGAGAAGAAAGCTGCACCAAAGCCCAGATGAAGCCCCTGCCCCATGGCCAATGGGCAGATGGGAATACGTTTCTCCCAGAGAATGGAGACCTTCGTGGCTTGTTTTGCATCTGTCAGGATGCTGGCTCAAGGCCCCTCCCTTTAGCAACTGCTCACACCTACCAGGAAGCGTCCATGTGCACAGTGCACTCCTCACAGCCACCACACAGCCACTGGGGAGTGAGCAAGGCGTCTCCTGTGCCGAGCCCCTCCCTCCCAAGGAGAGTTCTGGTAACCAGGCTCTGTGGGCAGGAGCCCACCCTGCAAAATGTGCTGCAGCAAGGCAACCCCAGAGCAGGACTGGGAGCACCAGGGGTGTTGGAGGTGTCCTTATATTTCAAGAAGCCACAGGCAGACATGCCCAGCAGGGATTGCTTAATGATGTAATGTTGTCCTTTTCAGCATCCCCACTTGTAGGTCTTTGGTATGTTAAACTGCACCTTGTGGAGCCAGTGGGAACCTCAACACTGCTCTTGGGAGCTCAGCAATTGCCTGGCTGGGGGAAGAAGGCATGGCCCTGGCCTGCAGTACAGGCTGGCACAATCACAGCATTCCTCTGGACAGGATGGGGTTGGGGTGTAGGGTTAAAGAAGACCTGGTTATGCAGATTCACTCAACATTAAGCATTATTAAGCACTTACAAATTTCATTTCCCACAAAAGGACACCAAGTAACAAAGAACCCAGTTAGATGTGTAGGTGAGGTAGATCCACAAATGGCACATGGCATTTGTCAGTGGTTGTGGTCTTGACTTGGACCGTCCTGCCAGACAAAGTGTGTTCCTGGCTCCCTCTGCCTCAGTTCCTTGTGGGAGTGGTAGCAGGCTTGAGCAGGGTACAGGACCTGGAGCTAAGTGAAGATCAGGATAATGACTGCAGCACAGGAATAGGTGTTAAAGGGGGACTCAAGCACTTTTTTTTTTTTTTTTTGTATTTTCCAGCCTGTCTCAGAGCTGCACATGTACATTGTTAATGGTGAGCACTGACATAGCTAAGGGTTATTCCTGAACAAAATTCACATATAACTGGGCAAGATGCAGACATGCAACCAGTTCAGCCTTTCTGCATCTCATTTCTCTCTCCTGCTCACTTTTGGAGAGGAAAAAATGAAAGAAAACATGCTGCTTATCAAAACAATGGTAAGACCTGCTATTCAGAAAACCAAATACCTCACATCAAAACTTTACCAGTCACCATTTATGGCATCACTGTTATTCACAGCCTGAAGAATTCCAGGGACAGCTTAAGAATAGTCTGTCCCTTTCCTATTAGTCACTGATCAGAGGTATGTGCAGGAGGGGAAGGAAAGGAGGTGGAGGAGTGGCCACATTTGCCACACTTGTAGAGAGGCAGCATCCCCTTGCCCCCAGCACCTGCCCTTTGGAAAAGAAACTGTTCTGAGGCCATCATGAAGCTGCTTGGTTTGGTGTGCACATGATCTTTTAAAAAAAAGTTTACAAATATATATATATATTTTTTATATGCATATGTATTTCTTAAATTCCATTTAGAAATGTAGCTAAAAAAAGTAGAAAAGCGCTAGTGAGAGTGGGCATGAGACCAGCAGAATGCTGCACTTCCCACATGTGAAGGCACCAGTGTGGAGACACACCTGTGGTCAGGCCTGGGCCGCGGTGGTCCAACCCCACTCCTGACAGAGGTGTCCATTTGCTTCCCCTTTACATCACATAAATAGAGGAACAGTGCTGTCCCACAGCTGTACTGATGCAGAGAGGTCACACTGCCCCTGCTCTGGGCCTAGTGCAGCTGAGAGCAGTAGGTAGCCCCTGGTGCCCTTCTGTGGTGGAGAAGCCTGGCATTCTCTTATCATGATGCTTCCAGGCTGGAGGGAACAGAGATCAGGGCCTGGATTCACAGGGCCTGCTTCTCTTCTGCATTCACATTCCTTTATGATACGTGGGCAAGACAAATGGTCCTTGCAGCCAGCACAAGCATACCTGTGCTCACATCAAGGCCCTCATCCTCTTCCAAAGCAGAAGAAGAGGTCATCCCACAATTAAGAAGTACATCCTACATGTTAAATGGAAGACATTTAAAATACCAGGCAATTTAGAAGATACCCTGTGCTTTTTCTAATGTGCACAACACACTTAAAAATCACCAGGGATCAGCTTGTGGCCTGGATTTGCTTCTCAGCATGGTCAGTTGTACCAGTCCTTGTGATTGGCCTTTTGAGCAGTCCAGCATATGAGTTTAATTCTAGAGTTTCTCTTTGCTATTCCTTTTCCTACAGATCACTTTTTTGCTTTTCAAAGGAAACCTGCCTCTTTCCACAGATGTCTACAGGAGGGGAAAGTAAGACTCTGAAGTACTGAAGTAACATTAGCCGCATTATGATCTCAGCAGCAGTTTAAAGTAAGTGGCCAAGCATTATTAATTCATTGGTGCTCACTTTTACATCATTTATCATATTGAGCTACTGTGGTGTTCATGTGGATGCAATGTGTATTTCCAAAGAAATTTTCATTGTGATTTATCAATTAATTATCAGGCCATTATACTTTACTGAGGTGTTACCCAGAGCCTCAAACATTCACTACTACCTTTAGAGCAAATGCTTTAACTCCATCTCAGCCTGACAGTGTCTTGCAATCAACCAGGCTGTTCTGCCAAAAGCTCTCTCTTGCTTTACATGATGTCATGGACTGCAAAGGAGTGGTACCACATAACCAGAAGGCAATTTGATCCCTCTGGCCTCCTCCACCTGGCCACAGACAATGCACTGCACAGCGTTTTTACATCTTTGCTAAATGGATATGAGCAGGCAAGGGAACAGGGAGGGCTACAAAGAATCATTCTCCCTCATCAGGGTTACAGTTGCTGAGTTTCAATGTCTTAAAAACCTGTTCCCAGAGAGCAGGTAAAAGCAGGAACCCAGGTAATTCAATAACTGCCCTTACGATAAAGCAGGCAAGCTCTGAAAAGTGATCACCTGAATGATCTTCTCAGATGGGGGCAGGGGGGCCAGCATGGTTTTGCTACATTCAGTGCCCACTTCTCTAAAGGGATAAGTCCATTGAATAGGGAGGTTTAAGTAAGAACAGCAACATCAGCCCTGTGAACTGAAAGTGACAGAGATCTGGCATTTTTAGCATCACATGTCACCAGCAGCCAGGCCTCATCTACCATCCACCTCTGACACTTTGCAGGCTGGCAGCTATGCCATAACATCCATTCTTTAGCCAGAAAAAAGATGAAGAGAATTTTATTTTTTTATTTCTCCATGCAATTCCTTTCATCTTTTTTTCTCCCAGCCTGCAATTTCTGAAAGGTGCACTGCCAGAAAGTGGTGGTAGCTGACAGGTCAGTCTTAGAAAAGGGAATGTGTGAATGTGTGCAGGCGTTAACAGCCATGTCTGTACAAGCCAATTCCTTGTTAACTGAGGTTTCAGCAGCTATTTATCAGAGGGGGAAAAAAACCAGGTGAAGAAATTATTAAAAAATAAAATAGGCACAACGATAAAATACGAGGCTATTGCATGTTGAATCAATGGCACTGTGTTAATGTGCATGACCTTCCCCTTCCAAATCCCAGCCATAGCCAATGGCTATGACACTGCCATTCTCAGAGAGAGAGAGGGAAGTTTGCCACTAACACAACGTGGAGGAGAAAGCAAAGAGCAGCCCTTCCTGCTCTTCCCCCCACCCCTCTCTCCAGCCCCCCAGGCCTAGGCTAGGAGAAGACCTCGTTGTGCTGCTGGGTGACCCGGATAAATGTCGTTCTCTTGCTCAGTTCCTTGAGTTTGGCAGCTCCCACGTAGGTGCAGGTGGAGCGCAGCCCCCCAAGGATGTCCAGGATGGTGTGTTCCACATCCCCTTTGTATGGTACCTCCACAGTCTTGCCCTCCGAAGCCCTGGAGAAGAGATCAGTCACTGCATTCATCTGGATGCAAAACATGGGTGTGTATAATGGAGCAATGTGGAGCGTAACTCTGCAGGCTGCAGTTTACAAATGTGCCCCCAGCTTTACTGCTCGCTGCTGCTTGGTGCTCTCAAGCACTGAAACGCCTCAGCTCCACTCACCACCAGCACTGAGAAGTAGAAGCAGACAGATCTTGTAGATGCTCCAATATCCCATGAGTTTATTTACAGATCTGCCCCTTCCTCCCCTCTACCATCTGCCTAGAAGCAAGTGGAACTTACAGCTTTATTGAAAAGTAAATTTGACTGTGAGAGCTGCAAGCTTTAAAGTGTAAGGAATGGCCAGACTCAAACAGAGAAATGTTGAAGCTGTTGGGCTCCACCCAGCACAGCTCTACAGAAGCTTCACAGCCCCTGGGCTCTGTCCTGCGTTACTGATCAGACACAGATGGAAGTGCTCTGGCTGTCTCCTACCAGTGTGATTCTCCAGAGCTCACAGAGAGTGGGAAACCTGTTACAGAAACCTGCTGCACAGCTGTCCCTTGAAGCTAAAAGGTGATCTAGCACAATTCAGTGCCAGGCAAAAAGGCCAGAAAAATACCAGTGCTGTGAATACTGTCAAGTGCTGGTGCATGCCAGCACAGACTGCACTGTTCCCAAAAAGCACATCTGAAGATGGAAGAAGATGGAAGAATCCAGGGAAATAACTTACACTCCTCCTCCAGCCCCATGTTCAGCAATCCCTTCTGTAGAAGAGACCCTTAATCAGCAGTTGATCCCACTACACTTTAGAGTAAGCCTGTTCTGCCTGGCACACTGGCTCTTCTGGGAAGGCAAGCCTCGGAAAGGGAGGGTCTAAGACAGATGTGAAGGGAAGAGGAGATGCTTTCCTTCTGCCCTACAAAATGGCGGCAGAAATCATGGCAGCAGTCTGTCGTTGTTCTAAATGTGGCTGTATTTTCTTCTTCCTTAAAAAAGTTTCCAGAGGATAGTACAAGAAAGGGCATGCCTGTTTGTAGGCTCCATTTGTGAATCATTAACAACAGCAACAGCTGCTGTGTGGAGGTACTTCAGTGTGAGCCTGGCCATATTTCATCCTGTTAGTTTAAATGTGAGGTCACAGCCCTAGGGAGACAATAAAGGTGAAGTGTTGATATGCCATGTGAGTAAGGAGCCATGATTAATCTCCCTACATCTGATGAGTGATTGAGTCTTTCTTGAAACTCTTAAATAAAAACTGCAGTGAGTGGCCAATGGAAGATGGATATGCCACTGGCATCTCACAGACTGCACAGGGCTTAGGGGTCTGTTGTATGGCCTGCACTGCTGGGAGTTCCCACGCTTTTATTTTTAGCTCCAGTGCCAGAAGGAAAAGGCTGGACCCATGAAATGACACTCATGCCACTGTTCCTTGCTTTTGGCCATGCCCATCTCTTCCAGTCAAAGTTGGGAGGTTGAGCTCAGGCTCCAGGGAGCTTCCTGCGAGATTGTGAGAGACAGCGCCATGTCTGGGATTTGCAGAAACCAGTGCAAATTCTACCACATCCTGCCAGCTGAAGAGCTCTGCATGCTGTTCTGGGCAAGGAGTGCAGGGTTTACTGCATTTGTGCATGGCCACCCATTCAGTTCATGCATGAGAGGTCAATTACCTGATGCACGAATGCACCCACGGTTCAAATGTAAATTCCCTGTTAATTTGTGCTTGAGCATCCTGTGGGTTGTAAGTTGCACGTTGCTCCTACAAGCATGAACACTTGGTGGTCCTTTTTTCAGTGAAAAATTACAGGAATGGGTGATGGTTACAGCCACTGCAGCTGGGAGATGTCCCTGCAGTGGCTACAGTGATGTTTGGAAGCTGAAGCTTGTGGGTTGCCACTTTAGGCTTTGGAGACAAAGATCTACAAAAGTGGTGAACACCTAATGACATAACCCCAAAGCTCTGACAGATAAACACTTGCTATTGCTCCTCAAAGTGTTGGCTGATGAACCGGTGGGATGTCCTCTTGATCGAGGAGTAACCTGCAGTTACCGTACTGGGGAAAACACGCTAGAAGAGAGGTGTGAGATGAGCTCCACAGCCTTGTCCACAGGGATAAGAGTGTGAAGTTTCTGATGAATATATACTCAAGCTGTGCTAACATTAACCCCAACAGTCTTGTCCCCAGAGGAAAGGGGTTTTTAAAAGATAACATGTTGCTCAGACCAAGCTGAGGAGTCATCTGGTTCCCAGGGAAGCGTGGGTGGAATTTTACTATGTGTATGCACACACTGGTGCACTATTAACTGCTGTAGCCTGGCCCAGGGGTGGGATCTATATCCACATGGGTATATAACCAAATGTTAACCCCTTTAACACAGGGCTCAGGATGGAGGAGAGACATTTAGTAAGTGTACTGCTACAGTATTAATCCCTAGTGGCTGGTCCACAGGGAGGAAAAATGGAGTTTTTAACTTACATACATTAAGACTGTGATGTCCGAAGAGTTCATATCGGATTAACCTTCTAAGAGTTCCCCAATACGTGCCTTCCCGAGGAGTGACGTATAGGCCATAAATTGCTGGGCTTGCTGTGTTCTTGTGTGAGTGCCAGATTAGTTCATGCATGAGCACTGAATAAACTAATGCACGAGTGCCCAATTAATTAATGCATGAATGGCCAATAATTTTTGCATAAGCATCCAATCAGTTTATGCATGCATGCCCAAATTATTTATGTCCAAACATCCTGTTAGTACATTCATGAGTGCCCAATGTGATGACTTCCACCCAGCTGACTTCCACCAGCACCCACATGGGTGCTGTGCTGGGCAAACATGGTAGGGTTCAGGTGACATGGGGGGCCAGTGTGACCTGTGTGGGAGAAGGCCATGACCTGCATCATTCCAGAGATGTTCCACCTGGCTCCAAAAATAGTGTGAGCCACCAAACTTTCAGCAAGTCAGAGGAGCACATGACACCTCTCCTCAAGTGTATTTATGAAACAGCAGTGGCCTTTGGAAGAGGAAACACACCTGACACACCTGAGGAGACGTGCAGCTAGAGGCACCCTTGAAAGGAGGTGGTCCATGCCAAAGGTGTGCACTCCCAAAGGGAGTGTAGTCTCTGTGTGACTCATGCCAGAACAGGGACAGCTGTAAAGGGACTGTGTCCTGTGGACAGCCCTCAGTGTTGACAATACACTCTTTTAGTTATTGCCAAGCTGTGGTTACTGCAAGTCAAGGACTTTCCTCTTCCTCACACCACCTCACCAGCAAGTAGGCTAGGGGGCACAAGAAGTTGGGATGGGACACAGCCAGGACAGCTGACCCAAACCGGCCAAAGGGACACTCCATACCATATGGCAACAGGCTCAGTATATAAACTAGGAGGGAAAGCTGGCTGGGGCCACTGCTCAGGAACTGCCTGGGCATTGGTTGGCGAGTAGTGAAAAATTGTGTATAACTTGTTTTGTATATTATTATTGCTGTTGTTATTATCCCTTCCCTTTTTGTCCTACTAAACTGTCTTTATCTCAGCCCATGAATTTTGCTGGCTTTTTCCCAATTCTCTCTCCCATCCCACTGGGGGGTGGAGTGAGCAAGTGCCTGTGTGGTGTTTAGCTGCCTGCTGGGATAAACCATGACAATGGATTACATGGGCTATCACAAAAGCTGGCACACTTGGCAGAGAGCTGCACAAGCAAGTCAGCAGGAACTGCTGAGGGTTTTGCTGCTCTGACATCTCTCCTGGAGTTATGACCCAAAAGTAACCCCTTCTCATAAAGAAAGGTGATGACAGAGCAATTGAGGCTCCCAGCAGCTGGGAAAGGTGTGCTCAGATGCTCTCAGCAGTAACTCTGACTCTTGCCAGCCACTGAATAGAAAGGGAGAACAATTTGCTTCAGACTTTTTGCACAGGGCTCGGTCTGTGGTGGCCCTCCTGGCCAGCTGAAGGCTGCTGCATGGAGGGATGTGTGTGGTGGGTGGGAATCCTGGCAGGCTGCATGGGATGAAACACATGTGATGGTGCTCTATCAGCCCAGCAAAATGTGGGTCAGAATAAAGGGGTCAGGCTGCCCTGGCATGAAGCAATCTTTTGAGTGGGGCATATAAGAAATGGAGGAACTGGGGCCAGGTCTTCCAGGCTATCATTTGGGATACACAAGATGGTAAGCAGCAGCCAGCAGTCGGTGCTATTCTGTCTCTGTGGCCAAAATTTCACCCTGCAGTTAATATAAATGCCCAAACCCAGCTTAGTAGCAGCTGTGAATTGCTGAGTGGCCACAATAGAACCGCAGCATTCACACAAAACCCATGAAATTTCAAAAGGGTTAACAAAAACAAATTGGCTCAAACTGAACAATACTGCATGCATACTCAGTCCCTGTTCTCTTCTCCCACAAAAGAAACATAAAAATTGCCATTCAGAAATCCCCAGCTCTGATCTATATTCCTCATGGATGGAGGTGAAAATGTAAAAATAAGCCAATATATAAATGACATAAGATTAATGAAAGTGAGTACACAGATTAAATGGGATCAGCTTGACATATTCATTACAAAAACAATTACTCTCATGACTTTATTCCCTGCCACAGCCATCTCACCTTATCTGTCAGCTTTAATGTAACTGCTGCAGGCTCAGGTTCTCCAGCCAACACGTCTAATTTTGAGAAGATGAAGTTAAATGACAAGCAGTCTGATTCTGCAGAGGACTGAGCACACTGAGCTCCCCACTGCTCAAATAACACACTGTGAGTGTTCAGGCTCTTTTAAAGACAAAACAGCTTATTTGGGTCACCAATATAGACTTACAGCTGGGCTTTTTAAATACACATAAAGGAGCCCCACTGACTTGACCTGTTTGTGTCAAGTTTGGGGTATCCAGCATTTAAAATGCTGACTAAGAACCCTTTTGGTTAAAGCTTGCCATCAGCTAAACTAGGAAGTGATTAAACTTCCTGTAACTTTTACTATAAGAGCAATTCAAAGAAAACCTTGTGCTGTTTCAAATCCCCCTTCAATGCCCAGCACATTTACAATGCTGGATTTAGCAGCTGCTATTTTTAAACCACAGTGACACTCATGCTGGGACAGGCCAAGGAAGATTGAGCCCAAGGCTGGTACAGGTAGCCAGCTGAGTGTCATGGCTGTAGAGTGAAGATGAGTATCAGCACTTTCCTAGTTAAGAGCCAAGGCTCATAGATTTAGTGCTTGGAACTGTTGTATCTAGCAGCAGACTGGGAGACTCCTTCTGTGCTACCTGTTAGTGGCACAGAAATGCAGTATCTCAACAGGGGCTAAAAATTTCAGATTGTGCTCCTGGTCCCTTGCTGCTGAGAAAGTTTCAGAACCTGGTCCCCAAGGAATTCTCGAGGATGCAAATCAAAATATAGCTATGGATCAAGCCAAATTTGTACAGCATCGCCCATAATGACTTCAGAAGGTCTGTCTAGACTGAGCCAAATACAGCACCTTTCTGTACATCCTTTGCTCCTACAAGACGGGATACTTGCACTTTATCTCATTTTTAAGAGGGACCAGTGTCAATTGGTTCTCCTGCTGGCAATAAATTTTGTTGCCAGATCACACACACCTAACTAGGTAGAACAAAATTTAAGAGCTGCCTTAGTCCTTTGTCCTCCTGGTACAGTCAGCTTTCTCAGACTCTTCCTACAACTTTCACAGCTCTGTGGAGGCCTGGCCCTAATGACTGTGCAGCACTGAGAGCCATGCAGCACGCTTGGGCTGCTCAGTGATCTCTCAGGGAGCTGCCATTAACTACATGCCTAAGCAGCATCAGGCCTTTCCCACACTCCAGCTGGCTCAAGCACAGGGTAGCACAGGACAGGAAATGAACATTCAGCTAAAGGTTGCCAGCACCACCATGCAATTGGCAGCTGCCGCTTTTATATTATGAGACACTTATTAGTGCTGTCCACTCAGACCATTTGTTCAGAGGCTTTGATGACAAGCAGACTTACTGGGGGGCAAAAAAAAGAAAAAAGAGCCCCCAGACTGTGCGCTGCTTCTGGGGAGTGGCATATGAACCTGAAGTGAATCAAAGCTCAGAGATATGCAACCACATCTGTCTGGTGCATAATTTCAGCTTGTCTCAAATGGAGGTGGCATCTTGTGCAGCTCTTTCTTCTGCAAATAAACACTTGTGTTTGAAAGCAAAAACACTGAACAGGTTGCCCAGAGACCTGGTGGATGCCCCATGCCTGGAAACACTCTAGGCCAAGCTGGACAGGGCTCTGAGCAAATTCATCTAGTTGAAGATTCCTCTGCTCATTATAGGGACGTTGGACTAGATGAACCTTAAAGGTCCCTTCCAACCCAAATGACTCTGTGATGCCACAATCTAGGCCAAAGGAGATGGTTGTAAATGCTCTGACGGAGGCTAAGTTTTACCACTTTACACTTGGCACAAGTGCTATGTGAACGAGTGCACAATTTTATGGTGCAGACAAAAACTGCCACAGGAGTCAATGCTGGGGTGGAGAACAGGAGGTGGGATCCATGATCCTTCTATCTAGCATGACATCTGGGATTGCTATCTATCAGCTTGTCTCTATGTCAAAGCAGGAATTTCATTTTGTTTTGTGGATCCCATTCTGCTTTACATTCTGTGCTGTCACCTTCACAGAGCTGCAACTCTTACCCATGGTAGCAGCTGGACACCTTGGGAAAAACCTGTATGCTGGAGTGGTTGTAGCAGATGAGGCCAAAAAAACCCATCAATCCCGAGTGTCTGGCTGGAACTGCAGGTGTACTGAGATTCTTGCAAACAGCAGTTTACCAGATGGGACCAGAGCCTGAATCTATGCCAGCAGAGAAGAATCAAAAGGGACCCCTCAATAAACCAGTGTTTACTGTAAGACAGGAGTCATTCTCTAATGAAGTATGTAAGAATCATGTTGTCCAAGGGTAGTGACTAAGACTGCCACTCATAAGAGAAAAGACACAGGTTTTCTGATGTCATCTGCTTTTCCAAAAAGTCAAAATTCTCAACACTTTCTAGAGTAAAATAGCAACGGACAACAGATTTCTTTGCAACATCTCTCTTCCTTTCCTCTCCCCTGAGGATTTAGATCAAAAACTAAGCTTCTGCATTCTGCATTATTTGAGACTCTGGTGCTCTGTTACCAAAAGAGGGGTGGGAAAACTGTACAGCAGGCTTCTGCTGCCTATGAAAACTGCCCAACAAATGCAGAAGGGAGTCCCAGAGCTGCTGCTGGTGACAGAGTGCTTTGGAGGTCCTGGGCCCTCATCTCCGTACTGGAGAAACCCCAGCTGAGCTTCACCAGTTCACCAGCACCCACTTTCTGCAAGCAGAAGGGAGCATGTGGGTTAGCTGGGAGTCCCTACACCAAGAAGGCACCCAATGCGGACAAGCAGAGGGACAGAAACTGCAGCCTGGTACATGTTCCAGCATTTAGTTCATACACATCCTGAAGGAGCAGTAAGTCAGAGAGTGCCTAATGACTTCCCAGACCACACAACTAGTGCAGCACTGACAGCACACCACACTAACTGCAAACAAGTGAACATCACTGCTCTCAGTTAGCCAATCCCAGCTCTTTCTCCCTGTCTCCCTCTGCATGTCATCCCTCCCTCAGATCTGCTGTCATAAGTGTAGGCAACAGCTGCTTCAATGGGAGTAGCAGCATAGACCTGTTTCCTTCTGCACAATTCTGCTCCAAAAGTTCCTGGATGGATGGCTTACACTGCAACTGCTCCTGGGTGGAATTCATACCTGTATTCAGCAACCCCTCCTGCATGCTTCTTCATGGCTGTATCAGAGCTCATTCCGTAGAATAGTTTCACCTTCTTGCCATTCCTTTCTATAATGTCTCCAGCACTCTGGTCATGGCCTGCAAACATTCCTCCAATCATGACGAAGTCTGCACCAGCTCCTGTGGTCAGCAAAGGGACATGTAAGAAAGCAGGGAAAGGAGAAGAAGGTGAAAGCCAAAGCAAGAACACAATGATCTCCAGAAACAATAGCCAGCATTTAATAGTTTGGCATGGAGTCCCCTCCTGTAATAGTCACAGCAAACTTGGAAGAAAAGCTTTATTGTAGAACTGACACCAGCTGAATTGTATTTCTCTGGTACTTTAAATGGAAAAAAACCCTTTTCTGTTACAATGACAAAGATATAGATTATTCTACTCTACCCCACAGTCTTTTATTTTCAATTTCAGTTTCAACCCTTTACTTCATAATAGTATCTGAGCATGATTCCTTATGAACTGTGACTGCAGCAATCAGAAGTCCTAAACACAGGGCTGGGACCTGTTGAGCTCAGTGCTGTACAGAGAAGAGGATGGTTCCTACTTCAAGAGCTTTCCAGGCCACAAGTGGTGAGTAGGAATGTACCCTGAAGAAAAGCAGTCTCATGGATGTAATGTAATCCTCCCAACAATGACATAAAATGATTGATTTAGATTTTTAACTGAAATTATGGATTTTTCAAGTCCATCAGCTGTATGTGTTCAGTGTTGTTCTGGATGATTCCTAGTCAAAGAGATCTGGATGGGTTTGCATTTCGTTCCTGATTAAAAATTCTGGGCCAAGGATCATCACTCCTGGGTTCTGAGGTTCTCAGCACACACCACAAAGGAAGTCCAACCCATAGCTACAACTCCTAAATATGTTCCAGATACTGAACAGCAACACTGAATATTCAGTCATGACTGTTCAGTCTATCTATCTCCTCTGGCTTTGTCAATCATGAAATCGGCTCCACTGGGAGTAAGATCAGGAAGGTTTTTGGAATCATTCTTAATTTTCTACTGTGATCTCCAATATTTCCAGCTGGGCTGGAACTATTCCACCAGCAGCTCCCCCTGTAATATTTTGGCATATCTAGTCTTGCTTGGAAAAGTTTGGCTTTCAGTCTTTTATGAGCCTGTGGTGGCCCAACCCTGAAACAAAGCCTGTTCATACTCTCTGCTTCTTCAACTTGCATGTGTCAGAACAGGCCTCCCCTCTGCTCAGCTTCTTCCCAGAACTGGCAGAAGAACTGAGCTATAAACCACACTTCACAGAAAGCAGATGAGCTTGAACTACACCCATTCTCCTAAGAACAAATCCAAACTCTGGGGAGATCCCAGACTAGGTAAGTCTGGCATTAGGATTTGCTCTGATCTCTGTCACTATCCAAACAATAGCACCAGACCTTGAAATCTGAAAGTAAGTGAAATCCCTATGAAATCTGCTCAGCTTCTACGAAACCTGAAATTGGGAATATTTTGATTTTGGAACACATGACAAGGGTGAAGTGTGCCAGTTCCTCCCTCCACCCCTTTGCCAAAGAGCAGAGTTGGAAGTAGTGCCTGACCTCACCTCCCTTTGCCTGGTGGCTGCTTGAAAGGAACACTGTGCCCATGGTAAAGGGATACTAAAAATGAAGCTTGTGCAAAGCACATCACAAGCAATATTTATAGCCAGGAACCCATTCAGGTGTCTTATCATGTCAGCTACCTGGCAGATTTCTCCTGAGCTTTCTTGTTTCAGATGGCTGAGTTTTAAAGTCTTGGTTCGACTCATATCTGCTGCTACTACTATTAACCTGCCAAAAACAAAGGGAATACTCATCTTTTAATTACTGGTGGCAAATTCCTGTTGCTACGTAGCACAACCTTGCTCCATCTTTGCAAAAAATAAGCACTCTGGGAAACCTAGTTTATGTCGTCGTCATGTGTGGAAGAAAACATGAGGAAGGAGGGACAGATTTGAGGTCAAGGCTGCAAAGAGGGTGTTTAAACAAGTCAAAAGCCTGCCAAAAGACATTCTGGACTCTGCCATGTCAATAGTATCTTCTGATCCCCAATTCTAGTGCCATTTTTGTTTGTGAGTCTTACAGCCTTCAAATTAATAATGCAAAAGACACATGAAAACTACACTTCAGAGTCTCAGAATTTTGGTTCCTGTGCATTTCTGTATCTATTTATTATTTTCCTTTTGGCTGCATATTTTTGGGAGGGAAGCAAATATGTTTGAATTACAGGATTGAAACTCATCCAACTTGAGTAACTTTTGCAAACTACAACATAATTCATCAAGCTATTCCAGAAGAGAGGAGCTATGTTACAGCAGATGCAGCACGTCTAAACATTGAAACGACACATGCTTGCTGCCCTGCTGCTCCAGAAATGACAAGCCCATATTATACATACTTCTCCAATGTTCTCCAGAACCTTCCACTATGCTTCAGTGTTGCAAACATATCTGAAAGTTTCAAGTCTGTTCCATTATGTTTCCATCAGTTAGTATCTGAGCAGGAGGTTGTAGTTTTTAGCATGGTCTTTAACTTAGGCAAGTTTTTCTTGTATAACCACCAGGAGCACTGGTGATGTTTGCAGCATCCATCTGCAGTCTTTTGTTTTCAAGTACAGATTGACAGCATGCCATTATTTTAGGTTGTAGGGACTGGGAACACCTGGCAACAACTCCCTAGATAACACAGGATGTCGTTATGGGTTATGTTGCACACAAGCATCCCAGTAGCTCAGCCAGAGCTGGCCAGACTCATCCTGGTTTTACACAATACCACTTTCGTGCACTGACTTTCCCCTTGAGGCCTATGCTGTTATCTGGGCTGATTTTGCTCATTCACATTTCACAGTGCCTCCCCTTTCAAGCCATTACAGAATAGCAGTGCTGACGCCAGCCCAAGCTTGCAGCACTCACACAGTCCTGCTGGATCTGGATAGAGTCCCTCAGATGTCTTTGTATGCCTGATTATACAAGTCACTGATAACCAGATTGGCTCTGCACAAATTCAGCTGGATCGGCCTGGATTTGTGAGCTGGGCAGCCCTCCAGGCAGATGCAGCCTAAGTTTGCCTGGACCAGAGCTTACCCTGGAAATAACATTCACCTGTGCTCCAGCTGAGCCAGGAAGCCTTTGCAGCAGTAGGTACACACACAGCTGTTGAAAACAGGAGAAAAAACCAGTGTGATCTAGTATAATTTGGAACTAGCGTATGTCCCCAGTTGACTTTCCATATGATTTTTCCTTCCTTTTCCTTCCCCGCTCCTGCATCTCTTCTCACCACTGCTGTACGGAACAGTAATGTGTTAAAGATGCTGGCATAGGATTCAAAAGGCACATTCTTTCTTGGCTGTGTCAGAAAAATATATGTAACCTCAGGCAATTGAACTTAGTATTTCTGTGCTTTGACTTCTCATCATTAAAAAAGGAGACAGTAGTGCCTCCCTGGAGCATTCTGAGAAGTATGTTCATGTTATCAGCCTTTCCAAGGGTTCAGTTGTATGAGCCATCTGAGAGCCCAGCATAAATTTCTTTCACGCTTTCTCTTATTCCTGCATCAAAACAGCTCTTTCCTATCAACCTACATCCTTTTCATTATCATCTCTAATACCCAGGTGGCAGTGACATCTTCAGCTTACTGAATGCATACCGGGTTCCCATCCAGCAGCTCCAGAACTCCAGCAGTCTCTCCCAAAGTATGTTTCTCCCAGCATTTCTGTTCCTCATCTTCAGTGCTTCCCTGTTCCTTGCATTTTTAAATAGGCTTCTACCTTGTTTCCACCCTGTCAAAAGCCCAATCTGCCTCTGAGTCCTGACACCAAGTCACAGGTGCACCTTAAAGCTTCTCAACGTGTATTTCTTGGTTCTTCACAATTCTCTCATTTAATCCAATCTACTCCTTCTGTTTCCATGAACTTGGCTCCTCCAGTCACACCTTTAGCCATTTGCCAGTGCTTGTCTTCACATTTGGGACTTCCTCTCACTTCCCATAATTCAAATAGATGCTCTGTCACTGCTTTATAGGGAATCATCCCATCCCATGAAGATTTTACAGTGATCCACCAGAAAGAGATAGCACAATTACTTTAACCAAAGTCCTCTTCTTGTCTCTTGTCCATGCTTTGTCCAGGCCTTCATCCCTACATGAAATTGTAGATCTGGGTGTTTTATCACCTGATTTCTGCTATCCAATATATTCACGTAACTCAAGCACAGAGGTCTGTGCCAGACAATTCAGTATCAAGGCTTTGACTTGTAAATACTGGGCATGGTGGCTACGTTCTACGAGGCTCAGATAGCCAATCACTTCAGTAGCATTCAATAAACACTGATAGTAATAAAGTTATCTCAAAGCTTATTTTGCCACATACCTTTGACAAAGGCGCATCTGGGTCCAGCCTGTCAGATGCGCACAGTGTGTCTACTCAGATACAGTAAGTTTATTGCCTCAGGGTCATCTCTATCATTTCCAGCTCTGTAGCTGTGACACACAGGCACACTGATCTGTCTGGGCTACTATCAAAAGTACAACTACTGCCTGGAAAATGTCAGCTTTCTGATGCTCCTCTGTCCAAGGGATAATCCCATGGCAGCCTTCAGACATGTACCACTGTGAATCCCAGCACCTCCTGATGAACAGAAAAGCCAGAAGGTGTCTCTTCACAGGTTTCAAGCAGGTTCAGGTTCAGTTAGCCCAAAGAGACTACAGCGATCTTTCAGACTTGTAATAAATACTACAAAGAAAAACATTTGAAACACTGTGAAGTTGCTTCCTGTTGTTCTAACTTCTGGAAATGCTCTTGTTGAAGGAAGACCTTTTCCACAGGCCAGGTTTCTGTGCAGACAGCCAGGAATACAGTGAAGTCACAGTTTCAGTTCACAAGCTCCCAAGGACCACACCACCAGTAAGAACTTGGTGAGCTCTGGAGCCAGAGAAAGGCAAAATAAAGACCTCACTGCAGGCACCATGTCAGAGTGAGGACTGAGGAGAGGTTGAGCATTTTTTAACACAATCTTGTCTAAAAGGGTGGATGCTGCTGTTGGAATCATCCAACTGGAAGTATCTGCATCACATCACCACTGGGTAACACAAGGGTTATATGAAATCCTATGACCAAGCACATTCCTTGCTGGTAGCAATCACTCCACAGCTGTCCTTAAATTCTCTAATTAAGTCTTCCTTGTCATCTGACCTGTCTCAAAACTGGAGCTGTCTGCAAACTTAGAAGACAGAATTTGGTTTCAACATTTCCAGGAGTTGAGTTCCAGGCCTAGAGATTTCTTGACAAGTTTGTAATCTGAATTTAGGCCTGCCTCTACTTTCCATACTTGCAAAGCTTCCTGCAAAGCAGACATTCTATATCATAATGCGCTATGTCTTGTTTTCATACCACCCTGAAATCCCAGTGAGAAACTGTGCTGTCCCACTGTATTCCAGGCATTACCCTATTTGACACCTCCAAAGAGTCTGGCATTTTGGGAGGTGGGGAAATACCTTTAAATCTCTTGTCATCTCAGCATGCATTTAGCGCCTGTGTCCCATATGCTGCTGNTTTTGTCCAAGCAGGTATTTTCCCTGAACCGGTTGGGGGAGGGGCCGATTGAATCTGCTTCCTAGAGGAACCCCTTTGGGGATTCTCTCCCTAATTTGTCCCGAACCAGGACACAAGGATATGGCTAAGTGACAGTCATAGTTTGACCCCCTCATACCAACATAACTCTCATGCCCAATAGACCATACTCACAAATTAAATCCTCTATTCTATCACCAAGAGCTGGTACAATTCACTGAACTTATTAAATGAAAGCAAAATCTGTTAATTATTAACTTACATGCTTCAGACATGTGCCTAGCTCTAGGGGATACAGAATAAATAAAATCTCATCTCTTCAAGTGGACAGTTGATCCCAAGAACATCTCCAGGGATCTGGCCTGCCTTTTTGTTTTGTTCTTCTGTCCAACATGCATTCCACCAGCTCTTCTTCCACTCAAGGCTCAAGTCAGCCAGATTAGGCATCTCTGAACACTACTCAGAAGAAACCCTTATCAGTTTTCTTCGTATTACTCTCCCAGCAGGTGTATCTCATATACACCTGGCAGATAATTTCTAAATATAACTTTGACCACTCTATGTTTTGCACTGCAGAATTTGGACTGTCTGTTCCAAAAGAGCAAATTCATGCCTGGTGCATTAATTTCACTGGAGTCAGCTGCAGGGACTAACTTAACCTCCTGCTAATTGATTACACGTTCAGGGTCACACTGGTTCCTGCATCCCTGCTGCCAGGGGCGCTGGAGATACGTGGGGGGTGTCACAACAAACTTCTTCTTACCAAACGCTTTGGCGACATCTCCTGGGCAGTTGCATCCTCCGTCCTGCACAAAGAAAAGATGACAGTGAGTGGCAGCGAGGTCACTCAGGGACCTGCAGCACTGTGGCCCCTGCTCAGGAACAGCATATCAAGAGAGCTGACTGTGCACTTGGGGATGTATCATCCTGGCTACGTTTTCACAGAATCCAAATAATCCTTTCCACTGCTTACTTCCTTGAGGCTCACCTACTCTATTGTACAGTCTACAGATAATACCACTGGTAACAGCAGCAATGCAAATTCCTGACTGCAAATTTCCAAATCCCAGAAACCAGAAAACAAAACCTCCTCTGATGATCTGAATCATCCCCTGCCATTTTAATGTAAGGCTGTGTGATGCAGAAGTACCACAAGCCTCTACCTTAAACCACCGAAGACATTTAAAAACAATTTCTCAGCAGTTTACAATATATTAAAAGGTCACAGTGGGAGGGAAGAGGGAATATACCATCATTTATGTTGGATTTTTGTCTGATAATCTCTAACAAACCCGGTTAATACAATTTTTGGTAAGTGAAAATGAGCATCTCATCCTACTCCTTACTGTTTGCTTATGGTCTTGGTAAGGAAGCAACAGCACTCTGGACCTTTAGCATTTTAGACCTACACATTTCAGTTTCAGTGCAATGCAGTGGCTGATGAAGGGGGTTCAGCTGAGCGGAGGGAGGTTGTGTATGTGTGATAGAGCTGTAAAAATGAATGGCACACAGCAGAGGTCATGTGCTACAGTTCTTTAGGATTTGTAAAGATCCTTCACTCTACACAGTCATTGTACCAGAAGAGCTCCCATTCCTTTGGTGAACTGGATCCATTACAGACAGCCAACATCTTTCCTGATTTTGAAGCTATCCCCGGACTGGCTAGCTACCTCATGGTGTTTGATCTCCCTGTTGGCAGAAATGCGTGGCTGTGCATGACCTGCGGCTGAGCACAGCCAGACACCCCCTCCATCAGCCACATTAGAGCTGCCTTTGATGGGCAGCTGGCAGTAGGGCTGGGGGTTAGAAACTCTGTGTGCCCAGAAAAGGATTCAGACACAAACTGAGCAGGTAGATCCAGAAGTGAGTGGCTTTTCAAAGGGCACCCCACCGCAAACAGTGCTTGGTAGAACTTTAAAGGCTTTTATTCCATTTGCTGATAACCTCTAGCACATTATGCCTTTTGTTGAGCTTAGACACCCTTGCTGTCAGCTCCAGGAATGAGTGCTGGGCTGACAGCTGAATCTCTCTCTCTTTTTAATAGCTCTGCTTGTGCAATTCTTTCCCTTTAACAAGTCTGTCATAGCCTGGAGGAGGGTGTGAGTGCTTGTGTCATGGAAGGAAGAGCCACAGTAGAAAGAAGAGTCTAATAATCTTCAAAGAATAGTTTTAGGACTCTTACTATCTGAGAGACATTGGCTTTGAATGCTCTCTGGTAGGTGGGTTGCAGTCAGTTGTTTTTGGGTGGCTCAGTATCTGACTTTTGTAACTAACCCAGTAGTGGCAGTGATGAAGGTTTTATGCTTTCAGAGCTACCATGAGGATGGGGGCCTTACTGTGTAACCATTAATCACCGGCTTCAAAAAATATCACTTTGAATGTTACCAAATTACAAAATGCTGACCAGCTTAAGAGATTTGCTGAAAAGCTCATGGGTTACCAGATAAGATCAAAGGAACTGACAATTATGATTCACAGTCCTTCTTTATCTGTAGATGTCTTCAGTTACTTCAGATAAGCAGGTAAATTTAGTGATTCACAGAAAGGGAAACAGAAAGGGAACATACTCAGCAATTATGTCAGAAGATGCTATATAATAAAGCTATATGCAGTAAAGCACTTCATTCCATGTGAAAAAACAGGCACTCTCTTTACAAAGTAAGACTGTTCTGCTGCTGCATTGCATTGGAAGCTTACCCTTGAAATTCAGCTTGTCCAAACAGGACCCTGGGTCTGGGTTCAAAATGACTTGTAGATGGCTGGGTTTCAGTTACGAAGTTTGCTGCAGGCTCAGCCTCTACCTCAGAACCCTGGGGAAATGTATCCGTAAAAATCTGCCTCTGAATTCAGGAGAACTGGCATAACACCAAAGTAAGACTACTGGAAAGGGTTATGGTCATGGAACCTGTAGACAGCACGATTCTGAGCCAAGTGGGTGCTAGGAAGAAGGACGGGGGAAAGCAGCTTTCCCAACAGAATTACTTTAATGTGACTGAAATAATGGTTTTGTCCCCAGTCTTGTTCTCCAGATAGGTAAGTCATTTTACAGCAACAAAATTTAGCCCAAGTAAGAAAAGAAATACAGCATGGAAAATCAGTATACACTGGTTGAACATTTACTATTATATACAATTTATAATGAGTTTATAACTATGATTTATGTTTCAAGCAACCTTTATAATAAACTGCATAACCAGTGCTTTCTACGGTATCAGCAAACAGATAGCTATTTATTATGCAGAAGATATATAAAGTATGTGGCATATACAGCAGTAAAAACAATACATATGATGCTTTATTCTGAACTACATATATCAGGTATGTTTCTGTGTGGAAAGTGTTCTGTGTGGAAAAAGGGACAGTATGGCAGTAGCTGGGTGAAGAAGCCCTTAGTCATTCTTTTCACTAAATGCTGGTGACCTATCACCCAGGCAGGGAGAAGGGGAAGCAGGGATCTCTGTCAAATGATAGCCACATGAGAGAGGACACATGCAGGGCTGCTTTCCATTCCCCACATTGCTGGCTTACTAGAATATGTAATTGCCTCTGTCCAGCAGAGGAGTTCTCTGACCTACAAGAAACATCTCCAGCAGGCCCCCTCCACTGTAACTCACTGCAGCACTTTCTCAAGGCCAATGGATTAGCAAGAATGAAAACTGAGACTACTGGCTCCCAGACAAACAGCATGGAACAAAAACCATGCCTGTTATCTCACGGAGGGTTTCCTCTCTGCTTTCAGTGAGTCATGAAAGATTCATTTCTGAGGTGAGCTTTTAGTCTTACAGATAATTTAGCATGAGGAAAGTAACTGGTGCAATTTTACCTCCTACTTCTCTGTGTAAATGACTAGACAGACACCAGGTATTCACTTGGACTATCATGTTTGCCTGAAAATTGTCACCTTCCTTGTAAATGAACCAGTTCCAAAAATCATACATGATAACTTCAGTATTAGGAACGTTTAAAATCCCAGTTTGTGCTCCCACTCTAGCAGAGCTCCTGAAGATCAGGGGTCAGTCATGCTGTGTTCTCTGCAATGCCTATACTGTCCTCAGCACCACCACTTTCTCATTCTGAGCACGAGACTTCTTTTCCTCCATATGGAAATTGTACCAACATAACAAGAATGAGGAGTTAATTTGATGAAGGTACTGAAGAAGACATAAGTGGATACAAGAAAGTACCCCAAGGACTAACCCATATCACACCATTAGCTACAATCTACATGAAGCTAGCTGGTAGGCTTTGAATCTTTTCACACCCTTCCTGCTACTTTCATATCAACATAACAAAAATTGCTGGACACATTTTCTCCTGGGGAATTAACATAGATAGCTGTGGTAATACTCTGCCTGTAGGGATTTTTTTTTTGGCTCAGGTAAGGTGTGCCCCTTCTTCAATCTGCAGAAAGACAGCAGTGAGACATTCTGAGGGATGCCATGTATACTTGTTGCCACCAGACCCAATTCTATACTTAGAATTGCTGCCATATGGTGTTTTTCTGTCATGAGGATACCTCTCTTCCATTATATTCTTGCCAGAGCTCTGGCAACAACCATGCAATCCAACCTTTTCTTTCCCTAATAAATACAACAATACCCATCTGAATGCTCCAGAATTCAGGCATAATGTCTTTACCCTTGCTTTACTCTTAGATTAGGTGACAGAGTTGAGCTGAAGTGATGTGAGAGACCCCAGCTGCAGCTGAAAGTATTTCTCTTGGCCCAGATGTTGGTAGCAGACAGGTATCAAATTGCCCTCCTATACTCCCCCACGGGGGGCTGATAGGTGTGGGATCACTGAAACCTGAGCAAGTCAAGGACTGATCCATTCCCAAAGCAGGAAAGGAGCTATAGTACAGAACCATCTAATTTTTCAACAGTCTGAATACACACTCCCTGTTTTCTTGTAAAATCAGGGTAACAGCATTCTTCTGAGGGCTGCTAGCAGAAAATGATTATTACAAAACTAGGATGGGTCTCTGAGCACCATTGCCAGGATGACACCTATACTTATCCAGCCTTCACAGTAATGAGTGAGGCTTTTGTGCTCTATTGCACACATTCTATTGTCTGTTGTAGACAGAAACATTTGCAATACTACCCAAGTCATAAAAATCACAGACTGCTTCTCTTTTTTTCTGCAAAATTCATATAGAGGAGCCATAGAGAGGAAGGATTGCATATTCATTAATAATAAAGAGCAAGAGAGATCTGACTGTAACACATGATCCTGCTCCATTATACTCCAAGAGATCCAGTCGAACCCTTTGCCCATCCCCAATCAGTTTGTTTTCCTCTAATCTCCCTCCTCAACAACGCAACACAACACTCCTTCCACCCATGGATACTACTCCCAACTGGGTTGAAGAAACCAAGGCCTTCCAGTGATTTCACTTGGCAGCAGATCTAAAATCCAGTGTGTGGTCTCTCCTAGGGTGGCAGAGGGAGGCTCCTGGCCATGAGCACAGCACGCAGGTGAGCCCCTGTGCCTTCCCCATGAGCAGCTGCCTCACAGGAAGCCTGCAGAGGCAGTGCCAGCCTGACACGGCCAGGACACGCTGACTGCCTGTGTGTGCCCAAGCACACAGGACCTTTGGGTGCTGCAGACTGCACTCTAGCTCAGTCTAGGGCCATGCTTACCAGTTTACTTTTTCTCTGTGAGGTGAATCTGGTCTTGCAGACAAGAGTGGAAACTGCCATTAGTAGGCAATACACACAGATGCTTTTTCCTCCACAGGCTTGTTATTTCCCCAGAGTTTGGTGAGAACATAAGTGGCTCACGTGCCAGCTATGCTCAAAGGAGCCACCTCAAACACTCTTGCCCCTGCAAGAGAGCTTTGTGAGGATGCTCTCTGAATCAATCCAACTAGGGCACAGATGGGCTTGCATCATTTTACCTTGTACTCCCCTCTACTGCCTGCCTGCCCCTCAGTCACAGTCTGAGGAAAATCATGTTTACATTCCACCCCTTTTTCAGAAGTCTTTCATAGGACTTACTGTTTGCTTCAATAGTGAAAACACTATCAAGCTTCCTATTCTGTTTACATAACAGCTTACTCCACCAAGGAAGAAGCAGATTTCAAAAGGCATAAACAGGAGCAAGGTGCTCACATCTTTTTAATGTTAGAGAGGTGGTTTCTTTACATCTGGATCTCCACTGACTGTCCTAGGAACTAATACAGGAGTCAACTGGGGATGACAGGACAGGCTTTAACATGCAGGGTACTAGACTGTTTGATTCTCCTGTTCCACAACGATTTGCACAGTGGGAATCTGAGAGTGGATGATAGTTACTTACAGAGATGATATGTCCTTTCAAGCCATGTGCTGAGTCTGCACACTCAATAACAGCACTTAGCTGTGGATAGCCCACCCCTGTCTTAATCCGAGTGGTACACACAGAACCTAGATAAGAGAATGAGAGGAATAAACACAGCCCATCAGGATGACAGAAATGATACAAAAAAAAAAGTGTTTCTACCAGCATTATTTTTCTCCCAAGAAGTCTCTACTGCCAGTGCTGGCTTCTCATAGATAAAAGGAGCACATAGGAACTTGAGTTCTGAAATGCTCTCACGCCACTTCATGGGAGCTGTGGCTGAGGAGACTGATGTCCCCTTTTCTTCTCCAGGGCTAGTCCCAGTTTAGTTCCCACCAGTAATGCTTCTCAATGAGTGAATTACTGCATCACAAGAAAGCAAATCTGACTGAGGTGCCTGAAGGGAAGAGACAAAAGGACCAAAATCACAATCTGTGAGACTCAGCAGTAGCATTCCTTTCTTCTAATTCTAATTGACTATTTCTTCTAATAAATATTTCTATCTCTTTTCTGCATGTTTAAAGAAGTTATTCTCTGGTAAAATCTATTTTTTTTTTTTGGTAACAATTTTCCCATCTTTTGTTTAATACTGAAGGCAGGAATATTTGGCTGATGGCAATTTTAGGGAATATAAAAAAATCAGCATATAGCATTCAAAAAGTGAGACAAGTAATCATCTGAAAGCTGTACATTACAACAACAAGGGAAATATAGGAAGTATATTTACTTACTGAACTATATTATTTATACCCATACATTGTGCATGCATCTACGTAGAGATAAAAATAAAGGTATGTATATATCTGTAAAAATCTATCTATCAATATATAATATAGATAGAAAAGAAAAGATAGAAAGACCAGTATCACATGTACAGGAGATTCCAAGACTACTGCAGTAAAGACTAAAAATGATAATGTAAAGTTTGATCCAGAGCTTTTAGNAGAAAATTAGATATAATATAATATAATATAATATAAATAATATAATTTCCACAGAGCTTGTACTTCATAGTGTATGTAATGCTATATAATAAATCACTGCCATTTTTCACAAGATGGATCCTTATCTGGAAAAGAGCCTCAGGACCTGAGGGAGAAACATTTGTTACTTTTGGGTTTGCATGGTCAACTTGAACAGATCTGCTCAGGAAGATCTCCAGGAAGGACTATACAGCATTTACCGGCATTTCCATGTTTGAGGCGACAAACTGTAATTATTTTTCTTTTAAATCTGAATTTGCCCTTGACAATTACACCATGAAATCACTGTTGTTTGATTCTTCATATTTTTTGCAGTATTTATTGTTTGATATCTTCCTGGGCACAACTGCAATGTTTATTACATAATTTTTTTGCTCCAGTTATCCATTCATGGACCATAACTATCTGGCACTGCAGAGTAAACAATCTGCCTGCACTGCACTGGCTGATCACAGCTATACTGTCAGTGGCATTTGTGTTAGCCACTTTAAAATCTAGCCCACATATGGTGACTCCAGCTGCAGTCTAAGAAGAAAATAGCAAGAGAAGGAATATGTGAAGGAAGGCACAAGGAAGGGAAAAAAAAAAAAAAAGAAAGATGATGGCAGTGTATGCCAGACAACAATACCAGGGAAGGGAAGATAGGGAAAACACTGTAAGAGGGTCAGGGTCCTCTTTCATCCATGGAAACGTTAGAGTGATAGATAGCATGTAAGTGCATTAATGTAAATTTTAGCTCCCAGGCAATAGTAACAGGTAGAGGCAAAGTTATCCGTATTTCACAATTGATGTCATTTCGTCTTTGAAGACATAGACAGGGATAACCTCAGCTTAACAGAACACAAATCATAAAGGTATTCAGAAACCCATCTTTCCTTGACAGAGGTGGACACCTGGACACCTCTGTCAAGGAGGTATCCTTTGAGTATCCTTTGAGCTTTAGCTCAGATGACTCATCCTCTTTTCAACAGGCTACAAAAGTGTTCCCAAACACAACACATGTTATCAGTGATAACATCAGGAACTCAGGCAGCTCAGTGCTTCCAATAACAACTATCTTCACTGACTGAAGGTGCAATATGCAACACTGTTCAGTATGAAACACTGGCACCCAGGATGTGGATTTCTTAAACACACTGTGTGCAAGTTCACTGGTACTTTATTGACCTGAATGGGTCTTGGCATTCTAACAGGCAAGGAAACAGCATTATACACTTGTTCCTTCTGGACAACTCCTCTATCCTCTACCAATGGTACCAAAAGCCACCCTTATTTGACTTACCTGGTCCAATACCCACTTTAATAATATCTGCTCCAGAAATAATAAGTTCTTCTACCATCTCTCCTGTCACCACATTGCCTGCCTAGAAAGAAAGAACATTATCACATGTACAGGAGATTCCAAGACTACTGCAGTAAAGACTAAAAATGATAATGTAAAGTTTGATCCAGAGCTTTTAGAAGTTGAACTATACAGAGTATGGAAGAATATAGTTCACCATACTGTTCCTTGGACGTGCCACCGAGACTAAACCAGTCATACAGGTAAATTCTCCAGTCAAATGAATTTAACAAGTAGTCCAGTAAACCCTGATCCTTAGCATTCTATCAGGAGATCTGCTTTGTCATCCATCCCCCTAACCCTCACCCAGAAGCTCTCAATCACATCATCCCTAAGCCCTAAGGGGCTATTCTTCTCTCTTATATACAGTGAACTTATCCACCTCTCCTGCCCTACTATCTCTCCTGAACAGCCTAGAGACTTCCATGCCTTTTGCCTAACTTGCTTTGTAGGAAGTAGTTCAGGTCTTGTTTAAAATGCTGGAAAATATATTTTTCCTTTAGGATTCAGTATTCTCCCCACCTAAAGTAAGGTACTATTCTTCTAAATCTGTGCATTGGTGCCAAAATTGGTATGTACATACAGACTATATAAATCTGAGCATTCACACCATATACCTACATTTGGTTGTGGTGACGCCACTGGTTAAAAACAGGGGTTTGGTTCCCTCTGCATGACCTTTGCAGAGATACAGACAGCATGCTGTTTAGGGTAACATCTTCTTTGAAAGAAGTTCTGAATTGGTTTGTGCTCTTTACCATATTTTTTCTTGCACTTCAATAGCTCTTTTCCTTCTTTTGCCTACATTGTTATCTTTGCTGAAAGTGAAGACAGCTTCCTCAGCCTTTGTCTTGCTTCTTCTAGAAAACTTCTTCTATAGGCTCTCCACATCCCTAATCAATTGCTTAGTCTTTGTCTGCCTTATGCCAGACTTCCTTGAAGTCATACCAGACAGATCTTTCTTGAACCTGAGGAATGAGAACTATCTACAGTGGTACAGGTGAGTTCTCACCAAGGCTTTGCACAACACTTGCCTTTTATATGGAAATATCTTGCCTGACACACAAGAATGCACTTGCCTGTGTCACATTGGTGGCTCACAGTCACCTTGTGATCTACTCATGCCTCCAGGAACATTTACCTACTCCAAATTGTAGCAGAAACTCGTAGAACTTCCTCTGATACTGTACTACCTATTCCTAGAGTAACGCTTTTCACATGCGGTTTATTGAGGTGGGGGCCCACTTCTGTTAGAGCCTCAGCTGGGTATGTGGCCTGTAGTAACATACCACAAGATACAGATTTTTCTGGTTCATGGATGCGGTGAATGCAGAGAATGCCAGTGTGATGAAATTACTGATACTTTTAATAAAAGAAACTACAAAACAACCTTCTAGCACACACTTGGTAATTGGTTTGCAAAACTGGTGCAGTAAGTGCAGAGAGCTGCCAGTCTATTCTATTCAGTTAAAGAAACATTTTGATGCAAGCTCAGTGTGACAAGACAGGCCCTTGCGTGTGTCCAATTGTGTATCTGATGGAACAGTAGTCAGAGTGAGGCTAGAGATTAATTCCCTTGCGAGGAGTGTCCTCTGTCCAGATGATTTTCAGGGAAAAGACAGTCTTCAAAGAGCAAAGATTTCAAATGACATTTGAATCCTATTCAAAGGAGATTTATGAGCTAAAACCTACGCTTTGAGTTACATTTGAAAACAAACTGTTAGCCAGTGCATTTTCAGACCACGCTTTCCTCTCTGCAAAGGGCTGCACAAAGCAAATGAATGCTGACATAGCACACACTGAACTGACTCACTACAGCTGTACTAATTGCATTCCCATACTCTGAAGGAACATTGTACAGGAATGTAATCCTATAAATTGCAGCCCGCAATTTAAAAAGGATGTGAAGGTCTTTGAATGTGCCAGAAGAAGATAGGAAAGCTGGTGATGCGACTGAAAGGCAGGTATTGTGGGGAGTGGCCATAGCACTGGTTTCATCTAGCCTGGAGAGAAGGTAGCCAAGGGGTGACGTCATTGCTCACTACAGCTTCCAGAGGAGGGGAAGTGGAGAGGGAGGTGCTGAGCTCTCCCTGGGATCCAGTGACAGGATGCATATGAATGGCTCAAAACTGTGTCCCTCAGGGAGGTTCAGACCTGATATGAATAATCAGTTCTTCAGTGAGAACGTGGACAAACCCTGGAACAAGCTTCCTACAGAGGTGGCCAATGCCCCATGCCTTTGTGTTTAGTTTCCCAGGTCTTCCCTCACACCCCTCCTGTAAACTGGAATAACACTGTTTCACCTTCTGTCAGCAGGAACCTCCCCACACTCCCAGGACCTTTGATAGGTGATGAGAGGGGTCCTGCTCTAACATTTGCTAGCTCCTTCAGTACTCTTGGACAATTACAAACCAGGTTTGGTTAGTATCTCAGCTCTGTGGCTTGTCTCATGTCTACAGAACATTCCTAACCAGGAAAACTGCAAAAGATAAATCTCCAGTTTTCCACATAATCTGTTTTGCACTTGTACTAAGGACAGGCTATTCATTTCTGGAGATCTGAATTTAGATCTAGAGATGTTCAGAAAACCTCTTACATAATAATACTGCAGGACTTAGCAAGTGTTTGTAGCAGTACTGATACAGGCAGAGGAGGAGGCAAATTCTAAAGTCCTTACTTAGTATAGCTTTTATTCAAATGTAACTACTGCTGAAGTCAGCAGAAGGGTACCCAGGGAATATTGGGCAAGGCCTGTTCTCCACTTACTGATTTCTGACTCCTATTTCACCATTTACTTATTTTTACTGAATTTTGCTTCCTCCTTTTATTAGCTTGAAACAGCTGACAAGTCACCACCTGAAGCACTTATAAAAACAGTGACAATACCAAGCAGCCATTTGTGGTCTATGATACAGGACCACTTAACTCTGCTCAAAAGAGCATGATATTGATTAAAAATAAAATAGAACAATCAGGAAATAAAGAATATATAATAGGCACTGTGTTTCAGCTAAGTGCTGCTTCCTTTCTGCTCAGCGGCAATTTGTTATACTAAGTGCTGTACATTCCAAGGTGGGCTGATGAAGAGCATGCCACTTAGGACATGAAGGAAGCAGTTTACCTCTGGAAGGCAGATGACCACCTGTGCTGTATGACACACACCACAGTACAACTTGGTGAAATAGTGGAACACATTCAAAAGATTCATAAATAGGAAGGAGGATTCATAAATAGGAATTCAAGTCAGTGGTTTCATGAGATTTGGGATCAAATATGTATTTAACTTAAACAGCAGTGTCTTCTTATTAGCAGAGCATAGAGCGCTGTCAAACTGTCTCTTCAGAAATGTTAACCAGACGTTTACTGTTAAGTTACTGCTAGAAAATGTTGGAACTGCATATGTTGGTTCAAAATGCTCATCCTAGCAGGGAAAAGCACTTATGTCCCCAGCATACATTTTTTCCTGGAATGCATGTACACACATCACTGATTTCTGTCTTTCTTAATCTGCAGATCCTTAACAAATTTTCAAGGAAGACATGGAGCTCTACATAGCAGATTTCAACCTGCCAATGAGAGGCTTGCTTCTTTTAGGTACCTTTTGCAGACCTCAGAGAGCACAAAAAAAAACCCCACTATGAGAGAGGCACAGTCTGTATGTGAAGAGACCCCAGTATGAGAGCTGAAGGGAAATCAGTTTACTCACATCCAGCTGAACTCTGCTTGACTGAAACCAATGCTTGCCTTACCACTGATACCAGTATGACAGCTGAATTAAGGCAAAAGGGCTTTTGAAGTATGGTAAAGTCAGAATACTTCAACTTAAAAAAAAAATCTGAAAAGATCAATATAGAAAGACTGAGACTACAGAAACTAAACCCTCTTAAAACTAACTTAAAAGAATAGAACACAATTGGAACGTGCACTGTGAAGTCACTACAGACAATACACTTTGTAGTGTCTTTACACAAGTAGTCAGGGAACAAAGCAATTGGTGCAAGTATTGCGATGTACCATCACTCAGTATGAAGCTTCAAGTGAACACCACCCTGGGTCATTCCAGCACTGTCCAGAATGACTGAACTGTGGGTCAGTCCTGAGGAAAATCCTGGCCTCAGAAAAGTCAAAGGGTGTTTCCCTACTGACTATAATGAGATCAAGATTTTACCTAACAGTATTATAAGGACTACAGCTTCTCTGACAGAGATACAAAATTAGTGAACACATAGGGCAGTGCCTCTGAATTTCAGTCAGGCATTTGATACTGTGCCTCATGAAAGCCTGCTATAAATACCAACTCATACTGCCTAAGACAGGAACACTGCTGCACTGATTGAAAGCTGCTGGCAAATGGCAATGGATCGAGCTGGGGAGAAGTGTCTATGACAACAGTTCTCAAACTTTCTTCTTGTATCCTAGAGGAAAGCACAGTCTGTGCCTCCACATTATCAGGAAGACGGCCAAAGGACACTTCCCACCCACAAAAGCAAGGGGTGCTTAACCATGAGATGGAGATGCCCTTTGCAAGGCTGAGCCATATCCAGTGGGTGCTTGCACTCAGTACTGTGCCTGACCTGAGACAGGCTCAGCAGCATCACTCTCTCCTATCCTGAGATCCTGCCTGGCCCCTGTTCTGAGACATCAGCCCTGGCAGACATGCCACGACTGAATTTACTCTGGTGTGTGTTCCAGGGATGAACTGGGAGTAGTCTGCATGGCTTTCTCTGACTGAATCCTGCCTCCATTCTGCCTCCAAGGCCCAGGAAAGTTCTGCTACTGACTCCAAGGAGGAGCAACAATTTCTGGGTCCTGCTGTTTCCCTCTGCTTCTGCTTTGCAATTCCTCTGGCCCACATCTTGTGGATGCTACTGTATCTCCAAGTGTGCTCCTGCCTCAGTCTTCTTCCTGCCACATTCCCTGCTCCCCTCAGGGTTGCTCTTCTATAACGAACAGAGGAATAGCATGAAAAGAAAAATTCAGGATAAAAACTTGGCAAAGCTTGCTGGCAAAGATAACTTAGCTTGTAAACAGACTTTCAGGGTGATGGAATAACCCTAAAGTCTACAATTAAACTAATAAATAAGGACTATGCAACCTGTAATATAAAGGCTCTGATCCTCCATCATGAATACTGACTAAAGGTTTTTTTTAGACTTGAGCAAGCAAGCACAATTGATGCACATAACGCTGCACAACAGCAAAACACCCCAATGGGTGATCCTCCTCAGGATCTTCTGGGAGACACTTGTGGGACACTCAGAAGACTTAAATATTCCTTCTTACCCCATTCCCAACCTGATGAATGATTTAAGACAAGTCATGTTGTACCTTTGTGCCCCTGTTTGTCTTCCCTACCCTTTGTGTTCCATGGAGAAACTGATCTTCTTTGTAAATTAATACAAAATGCAGTAGTGAAAAAACCTTGTGTCAGAACCAGGCAGAAGAAAATAAGGTAATGTGATTACAAAAGTAAGTATTTAAAAAGACAGAAACATGCATCTGAAAGGTTGTTACACAAGAGACATACTCCATCTGCAGGGGAGTATTGGCCACAGAGAGTACTACATTAACCACAGTTGCTTTGCATATCCCCTTTCAGCCTCAGAGCTGAACCCATTATGTGGCCCCTGGGAACACACATTCCCTGAGATCCAGGGTTGGGTTACTGTTATGTATTGCACTACAGCTGACTGTGGAACGAATAGTCATGCTGAGGAAAGCAAACAAGGTCCTGGAGATCACTTTCAGCTATGAGAAGCCTTCTTTATTTTTATACCTCCTATTTAACTGCTAACCCTTTTGTTTGAAACCCTCAACAGCAGAGAACATACTGCAGGCATAACATAGACACACCAAAGCAGTCATAACAGGTAGCAGCAGGACATGTCTTCCAGATTACCATTAAAAGGAGCCTAGACCAGGCTCCTGCATTTCAGCCAGGAACAGCTTCAAAAGGCCATTTTGGCACAGAACATGAATTAATTTGGCAGGAGGGTAGAGGTGGGTGTCTAGTTGAATCAGAGGCCTGCAAGGACTGAACAGACTCCGGAGGCTTTGGAAAACAGAAGGTTTTTGAACACCCCAAGTTTGTTAGCATGCTTTTAGGACTGGAAATTATTGCTGTGCAGAGATGAGAAACGTAAGCCACATTAAGTCATGTTCAGAGAAAGGAGCTACAATCAGAGAAGGCAACTGAACAGGTCAGGGCTGTAAATGTGCTCAAGCAGGTAGTGCTGTCAGGACACTGAGACCTGAAGTAACAATAACCTTAGTCACAAAAGCAGAGACACTAGGAAGGCAGTTGAACAGATGTGGAAGGTGGATGAGACTGGCCTAAGAACCCTGGACTAAAATCTGGGCTTGATATCTGACTTTGACATTGACCTTCTCTGCCTTCTGGGGAATTCATCTTGGTTGAGTTCCCTCCTCAGCCAGCAAAGTCAGCAATTGGTGGGGAAGTGGAGGAGGGCATGACACACAATTTTCTTTCCACTCCTGACAGAGATGATCTTTGGCTTTAACTATGTGATTTAAGCTCCCTCCCACAACTCTTCAAAGACACTGGAGTAATCATGTCACTAGGGACAATATTTCACATCCAAAGCAAGGAAACAGCTTCTTCCTTCACTGCAGTGAACATGAAGCAGAAAGCTCAGAAGACCCACATTTATTATTTCATAGTTCCAAAATCTCTCTCTCCAAAGCCATGGAAATATGACCATACTAAAATGGCTCCCACCTCTCCTGGCAGCTGTTGAAGAATGCCTATTCATCAGCCTATGATAACCCAGAATCCAACAAGCATTCCACCTCACTTCATTTTTCCATCATTCCAAAGCAAAAACACTGCCTTCCTCCGACATGGGAGAAAGGAATGCATCCTCTTCTGAGCTGCTTCAAAACGTTATTCTCTATTGAGCCAAGGAAGAATGCACATTTAGGCACATTCTTACTTCACATTTACTTTACATGCATGAAGGTTTATCTGTGGCATGGGAAAGCAGACAAGTGTTGCCTAAACACGATTTTTTGCTGCACTGGCTTGAAGAAAGGCTGGTAACCTCATTACAGATCTGCTGCTTGTTTGAGGATTTCTGCTATTCTCATGGAAACAATTCAGACACATTTCTTCAAGAGCTCTGGGAAAGCAGCAATAGTGCTCTTCTGCTAGCAGTTCCATGTCCTTCTTGGTGCAAAAGGACTCAAGGAAGCATGGAATTAGCACTCTGAGATGGGATAGTAACAACACAGAAAGCACCATGAAAAGCCCCAGCATTGACTATTTTGCTCCCTGATAATGCTGTTCGCAACTGCCCAACATCCCTCATTCTTATCATGGGCAAGGATCAGTCTGCATTGAGCTGTCTTCACAGTGATCTAACAATCATTGGCCCCAGCTGGCCAGAAATGTTGGCACATTCCCACAGCAAACCTCTGCTTGGAATCCCCAAAATAAACCCATACACTTAATGATTAGAGATCTCATCTAGTGTGGGAAGGAGGACATGAGTAGGAAAATAACTGGATCCACCCAGTCCTCCATGCCAACTTAATCAGACAGCTGTATCACAGCACACACTAAACATTCCCACAGAAATCATCAGCAATGGACGGACAATACCAAACTGTTATTAAACATCCTTCCTTGCTTCCCTTCCTTTTCTAGCTTCTGATGCCTACCAGTCAAACTCTGGGTCCTATTCCTGGACAGAATTCACACACACACACACCCCCTCCACTCTTTCTACACACTTACCATAATGGTGTGATGTGGGAACAGGGCACGGACGGACTTCACAAACTCCACAAAATACTCTGAATAGCCATTTGCCACATCCAGGCAGATGTATTTGATAGCTGGAATGGCCTCCAGAATACTTGTTAACTTTTTCAAATCATCTTGTCCACTACCTGAGCTTGCTGCTACATGCTAAGAAAACAGAGAGAACAAAACGGAGTAGTAGGTTGCAAAAACTGAAATAAACACACACAATTTGTATGTCTTTTCCCACATAGTCTTGGCAGGACTTGTGCTGGTAACTAGTGAAAAATCACACTATATAATATGAAATACCTTCCTGGGAAAATCAGTGGGCTATTTCTGTCTAGTTTAAATGATATAAAAGAGAGGGAAATTAGCATTCTAGCATTCATTCACAAGTGGATTGTCACAGGCATATATAATCATCTGAGATCAATCAAGGTTCAGCCATACTCATATTAACATGAACACAGATGAAGCCCTAACTTGGTATATTTCCAGGAAGTTAGAGAGGCAAAATTTGGGGCACTGTCAAGGGAGTAAAATCTGGGTCTTTAAGTTCACCAAGCACTCCTGTGATCTACAGGATCACAGAATAATTTTGTTGGGAAGGGTCCTCTGGAGATTTGTAGTCCAATCCCCTTTCCCAAGCAGGGTCAGCTACCATTGAAAACAAGCAGATTGCTTATTCCTTTGTCTTCCAATGAGTTCTTCCCAAAAGAAAAATAGTTTCCACAGCTGTTGGCCTACAAAACCTCTGCAGAAATTCAAAGTCACTGCACAAGTCAGTATTTAATCACTATAGGAACAGGAGATCCTATTCTAGTCATTATGTATCACAAATAAGTTAAGTTTGGAAGTGTTCAGACACAGGACATTCCTGAGACCACTTTCTATGCTACGGTAGTATGTAAGTAATCCTGACTGGCCAAAGTGCTAGGCTCACTTTCAGACAACTCTGTAATCAATAGCCTTTATAATATAATTCTGAAATGTGCCACAGGTAAAGATACAATACAGTGATGTGGTATTCTTTTCCATACAGAGAAAGATCAAAAACTGCACTGAACTTTGAGCAGGAAGGGGAGATGGCCAAGCACACTTACAGTGCCTCTACTGGTACAGGGGCCTGAAAAAGAAGAAGTCTGAATGTGAGAAAGTCACAAATTAAGTTAATGTTTAAATCTACCAAATATAATGGCTCAGGCTATGACCCTGTGAACAAGGGGGATAGCACAGCCAGGAATAGCACAAAGTGAGCTCTGGTACAAGAAGGTCTGTGGAGGACACACAAGCTCTGACAACTTTCAATGCTCATCCCTGCCTGGGCCCAGCACCTAGGCCCTTCCAGCCTGCAGACTCCAGATCCACTTGCACACCTGATGGCAAAGACTTTGCCTGGCACAAAGGTATGCAGGACCAGCCTGTGGTTGGGTTACTTGAAATTATTCACATTGGTGAACTACCACAGCTTGCAACAGCAACAGAAGCACAGCATTCATACTTACTCTTAAGTATTTCTTCCTTTAGGATACTTCTCTGTTTCCATTCCAGGCATATACAAGCATTGCTTTTTTGCATCTTAATATAAGCACTTTTGTAATGGATTCACATAGCCGTTCTTTTAAATCAGGACAAGCCACTTCCCTTGATGAATTTAAGAACAGCAAATATCTTCATTCCCCAAAAGCTCACTTGACAACAGTATTCCCTAGAGACGCCAGTGTATGTGAGTTCAGAACAAAGCAATAAACCATAATAATTTACAGTAGAAAAATGTACCTCAAGGCATTCTGGGTGATTGGCAGCAAACAGTTTCCATTCTTCCAGAGAATAATGCTTGTGAATTGCAGTGAACATTGCATGCTAGCAAAAAACCAAGAGAACTGATATTAATGTCTCAGTTAGTAATTTTTCTCTCAGCTGCAAAATAAGGCATTAGAAAATCCCCTTTTAAGTATAGGCTCATCCTGCTTGGAAGAAACAGTAACAGTGAATAACAGACCAGGCAACTATAAACAGCCCTTCAAAAGCAACTTGGCATACTTGGCCAACCTTTCAGGATCAGGTTTATGATATGTTTCATTAAGCTACTGTCAGTATTTCGGATGTGACAGAGGCTCATTAACTTAGGAAGTGCTGCAGCCCTGTTCCATAACCTACACTTTCCAAACTTGTCAGCTAATTTCTTTTTCTGGCAGGGAGCATAAAGAGACCTCAAAAACTAAGCTCTAGAAGCTCCACCTGAAGCTGAGTTACACCCAAGATGGAAGCTTCTCAGTATGGAAGCATCTCCACAGAAATTCCCTTATATCAGGAGCCCTGTTGGTGGTAACTGTGTAGTTGTAAAAGCATACCTGCTTTTTCTTATTCTGGAGTTTTAAACTCATGTTCCCCTGTTCTCCCACAAACTTAGCTAATAATCAACAAAGGCTGCTCACTGTCACCCAGCAGCTTCCCAACTGTGCAGAAATGAGAGCTGAGACTTACTTTTGCCATAACCACAGCCATTTCAAATGTCCCCACAGTGTCCATGTTTGCCACTATAATGGGAATTCCTGTGTATGTCTGCTTGGAGTTACGGAAGGTGAAGGTGCACCTGAGGTCAACCTGTAGTGAAGAGACACGCATTCTTTTAAGTAACTGATTGTAACCTTATACGAGTTTTGCCATGGATTTCAGATACAGCACGTTTAGAGACAGCTTCTCCATTTTCCTCACATTTTCTGTTCCTTTTGTTCCACTATTACATTATTAATTTTTCTTTTTTTTTTACAATTCTGCCTTCCAAACAAGAAAAAAAATTTAAAAGAATGTTTTCTGCATTAAATAGAGCTCTTACTTAAGAAAAATAACCAAAATAAAATTTAAAAACTAAAAGGAAAAATGCAGAAGGGCTTGGAAAGAAAGGACAATGAGGACTCTGGGTTATTGTATACAGAAGTAATCTCAGCTGTTTGTATGGCTGCCTGAGAAACTCAAGTTGAAGTCCTAACTCCAAAGAAGTCAGAATTGCAACTCCCTCCATCTGCAGCGCATAGAGGACTTTGTCCCAGTCTTCAAGGTAAACGACAATATAATAAAGTATGCTCTTTTGGTCACAGTTACCAGCACTCTTGCCATACAATATGAACAATCATACCTTGCCTTGCCTTGCTAAACCAAGAAGCTGCTAGTTTCTAAGTTAATGTCTTAAAACTGTATCTGCCTTCACCATCAAAGTTATTTCTTCTTCAGCAGCTTCAAATGGTCACGGTAACATCAGGCATTTTTTTCCTTACATCTCCAAGAGGTATTATCAAATTAGATCAGTTCCCACTGGCCTACCTAGGGGAAAAATGCTCAAAAGGAAAAAAAAAAAAAAGAAATGCACAACTCGAAGACATTAGTTTAGTCTCTAGAGAAAATGAAGGATCTTTCAGTTTTCACTAATCTTCACTGCACCTTTAACCCAGTAATGTTTGGAGAGCTGAACTAAACTGAAATCCATCACAAGAAAGAAAGCAACAGAAAAAATACAGGATTTTTTACTATTTAATTAAAACACATTTTGAGCACTTCCAAATTGCAGGCTAGATTCTGATTAATATTGTGAGGGATTCATTACTGATTTGTGTAAGAGAATATCTTGGTGCCTTACTGATAAACTGTGAATCAGGTTCTCCTATAAGCTTGTAAGTGAAGGGTCACTTTAGTGAATATGCTAAGATATGTCTTAATGGAGACTCCCCTTTCTTCCCATTTTCTATCACAGGTCTAATTCTCCAGCCATCGTGGTTGACAAAACATTCTTTAGCTGCAGCTAACAGAAAATAGTATGAAGAAGATAGGTATGAAACAAGTATAAAAATTTAATTTACTTTACTCTCTCTTAACACAATGTATTAACTAGAACCAAGGGAGACAGGGGAACACAAAAGTATCCCACAACCAATTCCACACAGATGCCAGCACCAGAACCACTGCCCTGAGGTTTTACAAAGTAAAAACATCTCTTTCAAAGAAACTTCAAAAAGGAGAAGAGTTATGTTTCAGAAAAGACAACAAAATACTGCAAAATAGACACAAGACAAGGCAAGAACTTGCCTTCTATTTTTTTCAGTCCTTCGTACCTTTAAGCCTCTCCAATATCCCACAGCAATAAGACAAATAATATGTTGCATAAAAACTATGACCTTTGCCTGGTAAAGGCACTACATTCAGTGCTTTTTCTTGTTTTATGAGATCAACAGCCACTACTCAGTTTCACCTTTCCCATTCTGCTCCTCACTTTATGCACTTTTAGTATATCCTCCGCAGCTGCTTCTTCTCCATACTGAATTATCCTGGTATGTTTATTTTCCTCATATGGAAATCAGTCAACACTGCTGATCATGCTGGCTGCCATTCTCTCTACCTATTTTAGCAAACTGTGCTGCTCTTGTGGACTTACTTAAATTTTAAAAATTTAAGACATTTAAATTAATAGCTTCCTACAGGACACTAGTCTGTTGAACTTGCAATGGATAGAGTGCATGAGTAAGCCCAGCCAAGGCAATAACAGGCTATGTGAGTACCAAGACCCCACAGACAGACAATGCTGCTCCCACTCCCACCCTTGTTCTGACCAATTTTGATATTTGAATTCAAGCATCACATTTTCTGTTATCTTTTCAAAAAGAGAAAGCAACCATGGAAAATGAAGACAATGCAATGAATCAGAAACAAGTACCAACATAGCAAACCTACAGGAAGATCTGCAAACATCCCAAACTGCCTCTCTTAGGAAGCTGACTTAACTCTAGTCACTGCATAAAAAGCTATCCTTGCGCAAAATGAGGCTTCACACCAGAGAAGCAGTTGCTTCCTGATATAAGCTTCAAAGCAGCAGCTTGCTGGGTAACAGGCACTGTAGTATGCTGCCTCTGTTCCTCTGCCAGAACTATTTATTTATATTCTTGTTTTGAAGCAGACTGGGGCTGTCCATTTCAGATCTGGCTCTCGCAGACTCTGTTTGTCCCTGTTGCCACAGCCTCAGTGATGGTGTCCAATTTCTTAACCTTCATCGGTTTTCACTGACCTCCTCATGACATGCAATTTTTCTCATCTGTAATGTTTTAACAGTTCATCAGAGCCGCCCGTTACAACCCTGCCATATCAGCTCCTATCATTTTTCCTTCCACAGCCTGCACCTTGCTAAATATACAAAACATTGCACTTGAAGGAGCCATGTGCCTGCCACTCACTCAGTGGAGCACAGCTCCACCTGTTTGCCAGGCCGGCACAGTGAATTTTAAGGAGGGATCCATAGGTTCCCAGGTAAATGGCTCGGAAGTGCCCGCAGGCTTTATGTACAGTAATTGCACACTATGAGGAGTTACTTAGCTGGGACACTGTTCATCATAAATTAAAAATTACTTGCCAGAGATCAACTTTCTGCTGAGAGGGCCTCTCACACCTTATGATAGCAAAGAAGTTTTACCTAGCTGTTGCCCTCAAAATCCCTGGCCATAGGCTCATAGTAAACACAGCCTCCCTGTTTCACTTTCCCTTTCTACCTCAATCTCTCTCTCTTACAACTCCATGTTCCCTAGAGAAAATCTTAATCCTCTTTTCATCCCCCAACACAACATAATTCCTTCTTTAGTCAAACCAAATCCTTTGTTAACCTGGGAGTTATGTGGGGTAAATGAGAAGGCACCTTCGATCCTGAGGCAGCCATCTTTTTTTGTGGATGCAATCGATCCTTATGGGATTGATTTCCCGGGGTCTTTCCCGATCCCTGATGAGAGAGAACCACAGAACTGTTCCGGCTAACAGTGGCCATCAGGCACAGGGCCCCAGAGGACTCCAGGGCTCTACACACGCAGGTCACACATGGGCGAAACTCAAGAGAGGGTGAAACGCACCCATCGCCCCAGGCTTGATGTGACTTCCCTTAGTACCCCCCATGATGGGGTCCCAGCCCGGGGCACCCTGCGCACTGAGAAGCGCTCCCCAGCGTCTTCGCGGGTTTTCATTACAATTTTTTTTTTTTTTAAGAGCACATCAGTTCCTCGGTACCAGCACCGCCCACAGCCCCCGAGGCTGAGGGCAATGCTGCCTGTCAGGTGTCATCACAAGCTTCTGCCGGCCCAAGCTGCGGGGCGGGTAACCGGACACCCCTGTCCCGCAGCGCTGCTGGTTCGCCGCCGCCGCCCCCTCCCCCTCCGAAACCGGGGGTCAGGCCCCGCTCAGCGCCGCAGACGCACCTGTTAGGAGCAAGCAATCCCTCACTGCCCCCTTATATTTCAGCCTGAGCAGCGAGGGAGGCCAGCACGGTACCGGCCACCCCCGGCTCCCCTGGGGCCGTGGTGGGGGGACACGCCGCGGACTTCGGAAACCCGGCCCCATCCTCCCCTTCCCGGGAGCAGCGGCATCCCACTACCACGCAAAGGGTGTCTCGATCGGAGAGGGCATTGCTGCGCTAGACCGGGGAATAAAAATAAAGCGGAGGGGGCAGGGGAAGGCGGGTTAAGGAAGTTAAGCGTTGAGAAGGGAGGAAAAGCATGCTGCGTTTGGATGCCCCCACCTCTGCTCTGCTTTTGAGGCTGCTCCTTTTAGGTCTGACCAGGACATCTTTAAAGTCCAGTTTGAGGTCTGCGTCTACCCGGGGCATCTCGCTGGCCTGCCGGGGTGCGGGGGCCGGGGCTGTCCTGGCAGCGAAGGCGGCAGCAGTGGCGGTCCTGCTGTAGCTGACTGCACCGCCCCGCCTGCAGAGCCGAGCCGCGCCGGCCAAAGCCCGCCGGCCGCGCACCGAGCGTATTTATAGGGCGCGGGCACCGGGCCCCATCGCTTTATTAGGCGAGGGCTGTTTTTAGCCGAGCCTCTGCCCCGTCCCCCGCCGCAGCCACCCCCGCCTCTCCGCCGGGCAGTGTGCGGTGGGGGCAGATGGGGACGCCCGTCCGCAACCGCCCCGTGCGGGGCGAGGCACCGGCGGCACCGCGGCGGCTTTAAGGGCAAAGCAAGGGTAGAGGAAATGGCGCCTCCATGTGACCGAGCGGCCCCGCCGCCGCTGGTACCGGGTGCGGGAGCCCGGCCGTGCCGGGCGGCCGCTGCGGGACTGAACGGACATCTTGGCCTGGTTCCCTCTACCTTCCACCGCCCCGAGGGGAGGTTTGCAGCATTCCCCAACCCTGTTAGGGCTGCTGCAGCACAGCCCAAAATGCTGTCCCTCCAGCCAAATAAAAAAGACACCACTTGGTATAGCTGGGTTGTCGTGAGAATCCCANCGTGAGAATCCCACTTCCCAGGGTGCTCCGCTCCAACCCCAAACCCGGTCCCGTCCCTGCCCGGCATCCGGTAATACTGAGGCAGGGCTGGCCTCCCCATGGTACTGCGGAGCACAGCAGAGAGCCAGAGTGTGGTTTTGGCGTTAGAGACGTTGAGAAATGTGCAGCTGGTTGGTCATAGAAGAGTGGCCAGAGCACCAGCCACCTGCAGCTGCCTCAGGAATTTCCTACTTCACTGCACTTAGAGAGGCAACAGGGAGTCTTTGTGTTTGGTTGGGGTTTTTGGGCGGTTTTTTTTTCCCCCAGCATACAGGAGCCTGATTTGTGACTGTTTCCTCCAATTTCAATAGTGCTAGCCACGGTTTAACACACAAGTCAAAAACCACTCAGAGCAGCAGGATTGCACAAGCTGAGTCCATCTACGTCTGCTACCAGAGGGATCGTCAATACAGGGTTACCAGATACCACATGAGATGACTTCCACAGGAGTCTTAAGCCTTAAAGTCTATTTAATCATGAAGTCAGTGGGTTGTAAAATTTGGACTTTGGAAGACACATGAGCTAAGCATTTTTAGTGACTGGAAACTGAAGCCTGGGACACTTTCTCAGACACATTGCAGGAGGAGGTAGCACTCTCTCCTTTATCTGAAAGTTGCATATGTCTGGTCAACACCCTGCCTCCCACAGAGCTCTTTTACACCTCTTTGCTTGAGTGTCCCGGATGATCCAGTATGACCAAGCATGAGCCCAGGGCTTTACACTGAAGGCAGAGCATTTGAGTGTTTGCACTTTTAATTGTCCAGATGGAGAGGCCTTGAATCTGGGACTTTGGAACTCCAGATGATGTTCCAGGAGAGCCTTGTCGTTGCGGGTATTTCCCATGGAGATATTCAGGAAAAACGACTCTTTATAGTTTGATCTGCATAATAGAGGTCATTAATTTGTTGTTTTCTCCACAATATAAAGGAGCTACTAAAACATATTTTTCAGAGAGTCATATGTGCCACTATTTACTGTTAAGTAATAAGAGTACTGATGAGAATGGATCCTGTGGAAGTGGCATGTCTGTAGCAGAGGACTGAGAATGGAAAAAACAAATGCAGTCTGTCTGTGCCTGGCACCAGGTCTTCCATTTGCCCTCATGGCAGGCATGTGATGCTGAGAAGAAAGAAAGAAGCCATCGCATTGCATTGTGAATTCAAAAGGTCAGCTCTGTTTTGAGGAGTAGGAGATTTGGGCTAGCAGTGATATGTGTAAGCCACAGAAAATGCATGTCTGATGCTGTTCACAATTCCCAGTGTTTTAGTCTCCACTCACAGAGCTCACAGTGCTGTTTTCCTGCAGATCACAGTATCTGCTAATATCCCTTAATTTCCCATGTACACACACCAACAGGTGTCTCAGATCAGCTTGAGTGTTCTTTAAAGTTTACAAAGTTTGAAATTCTCTAGTTTCTTACTTCAATATATATTTTCTGTAATCAAAATTATGTTTTCTTGTTGAACCACCTCTGGCTTTTTCATTGTCCTTTCTGAAGTATGGACACTAGAGGGGACATGACCAATAATCATATTAATATCATAGCCAGAAATGAAGATCACCTCTTATGTATCTTTGTTATTCCTCTTTATATACCTGCCATACACCTGCCGTAATTGATCCCATATTATCTCTTTCTGCTATGGAAAGAAGAGCTATTCCTCTTCATATACCTGCCATACACCTGCCATAATTGATCCCATATTATCTCTTTCTGCTATGGAAAGAAGAGCTATTCCTCTTCATATACCTGCCATACACCTGCCATAATTGATCCCATATTATCTCTTTGTGCTATGGAAAGAAGAGCTATTCATCCAGGCTGTATGCAGTTTAGTCTTCAAGTGCAAATGAGCCATCACTGATTTCAAATTTAGCATATGTAAATGATTTGTTACTTCAGAGTTCTTTTTTTCTCCTCTACTTCATTGTTTTATAGTTATATTTAAAAGCAGATGGAACAATGCACTCAGAAGAGAACTGCTCAGCCGCTGTGGCTGAAAAGACCAATGCCAATTGGTCTTCTAAAACTTTTCTAAACTTGGTGGTTTTGAGAAGAGGAAAAAGTGATCATTATAATGCAAATAGTTACTACTGCATCTAAAGCCTGTTATTAGCTAAGATTGTTGAGCTTGTGGTTTTCATCCTGCTATTGTAATTGTAAATACTGCCGTATGTAATAGTATAAATTAGTTCACAAATCTGACCTCGTAACAAAGGACATGGAAGAGGCTGAGGTACTCATTGGCATCTTCACCTTGGTCTTCCCTGATAAGATTTTTCTCAGGATTCCTACGCCCCTGAGATTCATCAGAAAATCTGGAGTAGTGAAGATGGCCTCTGATCCTCAAAGCAGGATCAGATTGGGAGGGCAAGTCCTGAGGACTAGAAAAAGCAAATATCAGTCCTGTCTTTGAGAAGAGCAAGAAGGAAGGAAGATCTGGGCTAGTCAGCTTCACTTCAGTGCCTGAGAAGGTGGTGGAGCAAATAATCCTGGAAATAATTTTCAAATGAATGAAGGACAAGAAAGACTGAAGCTAGTCAGCATGAATTTATGGTAATAAAATCATGCTCAGCTCACTTTCTAAGATGAAATGACTTGTTCAGCAGATGAGAAAAAAGCAATGGATCTTGTTTATTTTGACTTAGGCTTTTGACAGATCCAAGAAACATTTTTGTAGGCAAGCTACAAAATGATGGGGTGTGGACTAGCTAAAAGGACATTGAAATGGATTGAAAACTGACTGAACTTTGGCCTCAAAGGCTGTGATCGGTGACATTAAGTACAGCTGGAGGGCAGCTATTTGTGGTGTACCAGGTTAATTGTATATGGCATTAAAAACACTTCTTTTTATCAATGCCTAATATTTTTCTTATTTAAATAAGAACACTTCCTCAGTAACTCCTTGGTACTGAAAGAAGCATTCAGTGACAACCTGAAAGTATGAGCACTCATGAGAACCTGGAACACCTCTAGGGAGAATGCTTAATGATGTTGTCATTATTTGTCAAGAGAAATTCTGGTTACAGCAGATATACAGCTAACACAACTGAAGGCACATGCTGACTTCCTTGCTGTGGTTCTTAGGAAAATACTGTAGCCTCATGTAGCTCCATACAGACAGCCTGTAACATAATTAGTGTGCCTGTTTAAGGAGTGTGGTGAGCACTAGTGAAAGCATTGCTCAGCTGGCAAGTGCTCCCACAGTTGTATGTCACAACTTCCCAGCAAAATCCCATATCTAGAAAGAACAACATGCTGCAGGACATGTGTGATGAATATCTTTCACTCTTAAGGAGAAACAGTACATTTGAGGAAAGAACCTTGTTTTTCTTATGAGAAATGTAAATCCCTTTTATTGTTCTGTTTGAGTCTGGGCCTTGTCTATGCTGAATAGCATTTTCCAGTGGATGGATCAAGAAGCATAACTCGGCAAACCTTGCAAATGCAAGCAGATTTCCTTTTGTAGGGGAGATAAGGGTGTTTCTCTGAACTATCAGTATTATTACAGCATCTACATTAAGGCTTTTGCTGACCTTGATAGCCACCAGAAATGGGAGGAGTGGGGCTGACACCCCTGCCTTTTGTAAGTGTGCCAAGCAGACTTCAACTACATGCATGAAGATCACTTGTTACAAAGAAACTTGTATGCTGTAAGTATTTTCGTTTAAATACAAAGGTCTTAGAGGAAAAATAACCTTAGTCACTAATCATCAGCTAAATCCCAGGCCCACAGTGAAGTCAGTAGGACAACTTCTCATTCAAGGTACAGTTTACTTAGAAGTAAGTGACAGTATCCATTCCTATTTGATTTCAGCAGGTTTCGAATGTTAATTGTAAGTAATCACAGCAATCTATAATTAATGCAACTCTGACCTTCCTTGGCTTATGAAATATGCTTAGAGTTTGTCTGTGCTGATAAGTAAAGTGGACCACGCCAATCTGTACCTGCAAGGCAAGAGCTAGAGTGTGGCTCACACGTAGCCATTTAGATGCCATATGTGAGCTTCAAGGGGTCTCACTCAAACTGCATATTGGAAACAGTTTGATGCTGTTCCCTGAACTGTCCTCAGACTACCTGGAGGAGTGGTAGCTGTCCAGGTTGTTCAAGGGAGTGTGATTCTAATTAAAGAGTGTGGACTATTGCATTGTAGAGCTTGTAGCTGAGTCTATGTTCAGGTTCAGTTTGGTTTACTATTGGACTTTACTGGCACAGAAATGTTTTGTAGATTTTTTTAAATGGTCAAAATCTGTTGTATACTATCCATTGTGAGCTGATACTTCTGTTCATTACAGAACTACAGTTCTACATACTGTAAAAGGCAGTGAGATTCTCTCTGTGGAAATATTAGGTCATCTCACAGGATGTAACAGGTATTCTGTTGCTGCTATGTAGCTTTACATAAGGAGCCATCCTTTCCTTAGGAGTGCCCACTGGTAAAACAAGAGAAATACTCACAAGCTAAAACACAGGAAATTCTATCTGAACATTAGAAACCACTTTTTTTTTTTTTCCTGTGAGGGTAGGCTACATGATCTTGAAAGGTCCCTTCCAACCCCAGCCACTCTGTGATTCAGTGGTTCCATACATTACTTTGTCAGTGCACATGACATCCATGCACAGTATCTTCCTCTGCAAGGTCTCAAGGGCCTTTACAAAATCTGATAATTACATAGTTTACTTGGTGGTCATTTGATAGTCAAATTAGTAAATCTCATTTACATAAGGAAAAGGCATGGAGAGAAAAATTTAAGGATGAAGCAAAGTCCTATTCAAGTTACACATTGATAACTCTGATTGTAATTTTATACTGGCTTTATAGCAGTAAAAGCCACTGACCTCAGTGGAACTTACCGCTTCTTAATAGCACTGCTGGGAGAAATAGGCTGGAGAGTAAACTCATCAGAGACAAATGTTGATTTTGCATTAATGCCACTGCTGTGAGAAGTAGGCTGAGCCCATGTTTTCGCATCTGTTTTCCTTTAAAGTCATCAGACAGCCTGGCTACTCAGCTTCACCACTTCAGATTGAGGGGGTGAAGGTCTTTTGTCTTGGCTGGACATATGCTGATTTACCAGGCTTTTCCAAAACATACTAGACCAAATAGCAACCCCAGTGAGGTAGCAAAACTCCCTCAGGAAATCATTATATTTACAAATAAGTAAACAAAAGCAAGAATGCATAATTGCAGAAGGATTAGGGCAGGGAAGAACTCAGCAAAAATAAACTTCTGGTGTTGCCTGTATACCAGCTGATGGTTTTTTTTGCTAGCCAATCACCTAGTGTCATACAGCACATAAGAATTTCACGATGTTACAAGCCAGACTCAGCTGGGGCTGGCCATATCCTCTCCTTCTGTCAGTGTTTGCACTCCAGCTTGGAAACAAGCTTGCATCTGTACTTCATCTATTACTTCTAGCCCAGAAACTCCCAAGAATCCATTGTCAATTCAACCTGCTCATGTAAATTGAGGAAAACACTGAATTCAAGAAGAAATTTTGCATAAATGTTTCTCTCACCAGCAGCTGATTTTATAGTATGCGGCAGAGCAGTCACAGCACCACTGAGGCAGTGCAAATACTAATATTGCTGTTTGCCTCTTTATTTTTAATGTAATACCTCGATCAATGTGCTGCCTTCTTCATATGAATCTGTTGCATATGGAATTAGTGCTGTTGTAGGCTTATCCCCAAGTTTGTGTTACTCAGGACCAAGGTGCTTAACACAGAAAAGAAAATTCTACTACTAGAAAATGCTACTTCTCTTGCACTTAACACCATTGATTTGCTCAGTCTCTTCAGCATAAGTCAGACTAAGATTCTGAAAGTCCATTTCCTTCTTATGGAGAGGGGTCAGCACGTTGCTTATTCTAATCCTGGAAGTTGTGGGTTTTTTGGGCTTGGTGCCCAAATTCTGTTTGAAAAAGCACACTGCCATTGATATAGGAAATAAATTAAAAGCACAACATTAATTTTAAAAGCCCCCACCCATTATATAACCAAACAGGATTTTCTTCATTTTTGGGGCTTTCCTTGACATTTTTATGTTGGGTGGAAATGTTGCTACAAATTTTAAGCTTGAGAAATACTTCTGAACTATGAACATCTGTTAATGAATAGCTTTCAAATCCAATTTAATCTTTGGAAAAACTAAACAACTTTGCTGCCCTACTGCACCATCTACAGGCAGAAAAAAGCCATGCTCATGTTACAAAATGTTAACTGTTTCTAGCACTTTCTTTAATCGTTGCAATTAATACATAAACCTGTAATTTTTCTTTTTTCATCTTAATTAGTATGAGGGCTTTATGCCTTTGTATGTAAAATGACATGTCATACAACTGTAAATACCTTGTACTCTTGGGCCGGGGGGCTTTGCCTCTGCAAACCTTGTGTTAATTTGGATCTTATCATGGGGATGTAGAAAACAAGATTGGCTTGGTCCTTTATTGCAGTTTAGGCATTTAATGGGATGTAGATAAAAGCTGTTGCATTTATCAGCTGTCACACACTTTTTTCATAAAGACACCTACATATGGATTATGATTAACATCAACCCTGTTGTCACCACTATGCCTTTTTTACCCATGATTCCTCACTGGCTAGAGTTAAAGATATTCTTAAAATGACCTAGAAAATGCTACTTCCCTTTCCCACAGCAAATAAAACCCCGCTAAATATTCTTGTATATCATTATGATAAAATGGAAGGTGAAAATTTAATGCCTGAGCTTGTAAAATATGCTCTAGTTTTGCAAGGCTGTTTAAAAAGTGAATATTATTAGCATGTGAGGTCACAATAGCTGCACATCTGTAGCTGCTGTTAGCTTAAATCTAACATGGTTTGGGTACCCATGTTCTTTAAGTAATCAAATAAGAAAAATACGATGTGGAACTGATTGATCAAATCTCATTAACTGCCCTCCTCCTTTTTAGGAAGAAAGGAGACCTTTTTTAGTTGTTTTCACCTTCCTGAAAATACATGTGTTTAAAAAAATATTATCCAAATGAAATAACATCCTTAGCAGTGGTAAATAGATACATGCATTCTGTCAATAAAATTTGAAGGAATTTAAGTGATTTTGTTTTGGTAGTAGAACAAGGGGCTAAACTCAAGATCACTTACCTACTTGGATTTTAGTCTCATATATAGTGGCTCTGAAGGGAAATCCATGGAGCAAGAACATTATTTGGTGCTGGATATGCAGGACCCAGAGGCAGTAAGGCATGGACCCCGATTACAGTAGTTTTTCATTTGTATAATGAAGACTTTTGAAAATACTGCCTGCTTTTAGTTTGTTCTTCCACATCTTTGCCTAGAAAATTATTATTTTGCATTTTGATTTGTGCTTACCTCTCACTTTTTTCCTAAGCTGCAGTGTAGCAGTGCTGGTTTCTGATGTTAAAGGAGTTGGCATGTTCACCCTTTTGTCCATATTCAGCAGAGGCAGAAGTCACTTCCATGTGTGGTTTGTGGAGTGCTTTGGGATCCTTCAGGATGAAAGGTGTGATACAAATATTAAATACTGTTCATTCCCTTTTTTTTCTGCAGCACACACAGTACTAATAACTTTTCCTTTCATCTTGAGCTCCCCTGACTAAACTGTCAAACATCTCAGTAATACCATGAACATTTGCTTCAGGCACAGTCATAATCAGTTCTGTTAGCTCCATCCTTACAAAAGGATGGCTATTCTCCAGGCACACAGTTGACTCTCCTACTACCAAATACCTCTTCTTATCGTCCTTGGGAGCTTCTCTTACAATTCCTCTAGAGTTTCCTTGCTTTGATCTAATCCTCCATATCTCATTCAGGTCCAATTCCCCATGTCAATTCACCTCCAGTACATTGTTAAGTCTGTGCTGATCTTGTATCATGAGCAAAGAGGACCAGCATAGGGATAGTTCTTTGGACTCCCTCCCTCCCTCCCCATCCATCCATTCATCCCCTGTATTTAGATGTCAAAGGCTCTATCCTCTTTAGGCAGATCACTGTGAGGAAAGCAATAATCAGCTCCTCCAAGCTACCTAAGCAGCACCTCATTCTCTTCTCAGAGAGAAGCAGAACACTACTGCTTTTCTGAGCCCTTCTGCCCAGCTCTGTGGGAAAGGGAATAATTAGCCTGTTAAGCTACAGGTCCATTGCCTCACCTGCTCTCCCCTCACTTGACCCCAGTGTTTTAGAGCTGCAGCGGTCCCTGGGTAAATACAGCTGAGCAGGCGGCCACTCCCTTCTCCTTCTCTGGTGCTGCCCTGACACCACCCAAGGCTGCACAATTGGCCCTTGAGAGCGCTAATGGTGAAAGCAGAACATGGAGGGCACTTCCTCACACTCCCTCTTTTCATTCCTCATTATTTTAGCTCAATTAATTTGCTCTCATGTTCCTGAACCGTCTTGCATGCAACTGCAGACTACTGCAGGCTACTTTTCCTGCTGACACCCTGCTGTCAGGTGGTAGGTAATGTATTGCTCACCAGAGCAAGAACTTGTTGAGAAAATGGATGACCTGCAGTGTCCCTTTCGGGTCAGGCAAACAAGTCTTCTGGAGTTTGTGAAGGTACATGGGGCTGTGCTGTCGTGTGAGGGAAAATACAGGAATAAATGAATGCCTAAAAATGTTCGGGTTTCTGATCTTTGAAAATTATTCACTTGAATCACTGTGTCCAGTTTAGTAAAAAGACATCTTTCTTTACTTATTGCTTTCCCAAGCCACCATTTGGGCTGCAGTGTATTAGGCTGGTATATATCATGGCACACAATCTAGCTTCCCTCATTTCCCTAAGTGTAAATTGTGACTACATCCATATGAGCCAGTGGTGGTGTCATCATATAAAACTCATGTGTGTATGATCAAAGGAGTCCTTGTTTTTCTTTCCCCACAGCTCATAACAGAGCTTGGAAATACAGAACCATTTTGATATTTAAAAACCATTTGATATTTAATCAGAACAGAAGCTTGGCATATGAAGAACATAGGCATATAGCTGAGCTGAGCTTTGGGAGACATTAAAAATGAATTATGCTGATAAAGAACAGCTGTATTCTTACATCAGAAACCACAGGGACAAATAATTAATTTGCCTTCATTAATTTCCCAATTCTTTCCTGGCAAAAAGTCCAGAAATGCTTAGACTACAGATCTAATTGCCATCAAGTGAGTGTATGTATTAAGAGACTGTATCAATTATTGGGCCATTAAGTGTCTTTATGAAAGCCAATGTCTGCTCATGCAAGGTTAAGATCCCCTCTCACCTGCACCCACCCTGAGTATTTTTTGTTGCCTACTAGCAGGAAGTCTGGAGAAAAGGTGATAAAATGTTGATGATAATTTTCTTATTTAATAAATCTGTTTCTGAATCTTGGCTGAGCGGAGCTGCGCACAGCTATGAGGTGGAAGAGGGAAGTGGGGTACAATGTTAATGCCATCTTGAAAGACAGCACTATGGAGGCCACGGTATGTTTGTCTCCCATGCCATTCTAGACTATGAAAAATAGTCATCCCTATGTTTAAATTTGGTGGCTCATACGTGGTTTAAATAAAACAAATAAATCAAACCAATTGATCAGATAAACATGGGAGTCGAGTTGGGTGGCAGAAGAGAAGGGTACTGGAGGGATGGTGGGGTTTGTACCCATTTTTTTTTGAAGAGGTGACAGAGACTCCCCTTACCATGCTGGAGAAGGACACTGTGCTCTTGCTGCCATGAGAAGTGCACACTGGAGGGCAGGAAAAATGCCAGGACACACTCAGCTGCCCCTGGCTTCCAGTGAGCTGGAATGTTGCTTCCAATGAGTTGGGCTGTTGCTTCCATGCAACAGCCCCTTCCAGGGAGGGCCTTGCCACTGTCTTCTCTGCCCAGCAGTGGCCTGTAACAGGATGTGTAGTGGTGGGCTTGTCTGGAGGGAAAATACATTCAAAGCTTTGTCTAGTTTGTCTGTGCTTCCGGTGGAGCCTTCCATCTATGCCTCTGATACTGGAATGAAATGTGGGTTTCCATATAGAGAAAGATAGGGACATACACAGAGTACGTATATAAAAAGGCTCTACATCATGAACAACAAGTCTACAGATTGAGGAAATTTTTAGGAACTGATAGATATTCAAAGGATAGAATGGGACTCCTGGGAAATACAGGCTAAACCTCAGCTGGTGTAGCTCTTTTGAGGGATATAGACATTATATTTATAATTTATTGAGTGCCTTTGAATGAGTCAAGTCTTGTTTCAGTGGCAGGCGGATCATAAATCTTGGCAATGTTTTTTGTCATGAAGCAATCTTGACAAGTATATATGGCTGGTACTTAAAAGTTCCTACTGTGTCGTTGAAACACTTCCAGGCATCATTTAATCAGGTGAAGGAGATTTTAGCTCACTCCTTGTTCTCATTTAGTTTTGCCAATTATAGCTTGTCTAGAATTTTGTCTCCTCTTACTTGCAAACATCTCTTCAATTCTCGCTAGTTTCTGCAGCTAGACCAAGTGATTAAACCCAACCTTTCTGGCAGGCACAGTATCTGCTCTCTGTCTCTGCACCATGCTGGCCTTGCTGGAAATCACTGTGAGCCCTTCAGTCTGGCTGGATGTAGGTCTGGAACTTTGTTAACATGGCCTGGGAGGGTTTGGGAGGTAGGGGTGCACAGACCCCTACTCATGGGCAGAGGACTTGTGGCTCAGGGAGCACCAAACCAGACAGCCACCTTTGCACCACAGCTGGGCAAGCTGAGAGCTGGCCTTTGTGTTTGGCTTTGCCTTGTGACCAGTGCTTGAATGTATTTCATAGAATCATGGCATCATTTATGTTGGAAAAGATCTTTAAGATCATTCAGACCAACCATTAAGCCTGGCACTAAACCATGTCCCCAAGTGTCACATCTACACGTCTTTTAAATACTTCCCTGGATGGTGTCTCAACCATTTCACTGGACAGCCTGTTCCTTGACAACCCTTTCAGCAAATAATTTTTTTTAAGGCGATATTCTACCTAAACTTCCCTGGCGCAACTCAAGGCCCTTTCCAAGAGATTCCCGCTGGACAATGGTGATGCCGCATGTTCCATATTCTGTTTGTGTGTGGGGTGGTGTTTGTTGGGGTTTTTTTCCGATTAATACAGAATGTTTGCAGCACAGAGGGAAGCGATGTGTTCCCGGAATCCCCGAGCCCCGCCGTTCGGCGCGGTGGATGCGGTGCCCGGGTTGGTGGCGGTGCCGGCGCAGCCTGCAGAGGGCGCTGCACCCCCGCCCGCTGCCCGCGGCTGCCGTTCCCTTTTCCCGACGGGGAGAAGCAGCATTTACACCGTGTAGTGTCTCCGCGCTTCTTTTCTTCCAGCCTGCTGGCGACACAGGAAGTCACCAAATCCACTGTCATCTGTTTGGCTGAATAACATGCAGTTCATTTGCGTGGCATGTGATTACAAGGTTCTGGAGGACACTAATTAGGAAGAAAATCTGGGGAGAGACTAGGGATTAGAGAGTATCCGTCAGTCAGATGCCTGTCAGCCAGCAAAATAATAATAATTAATCATGATTAACAATACGTTCTGTGTCAGTAGTGCATCTTGTCTGAGGACTCTACAAGCGTTTTGTGTTTAATCTGCGCAGCTCCTTCTGAGGGGAATACACATGATAAAATATTTAGAACTGAATTTGCAAATGGCATTTCTGAAATGACACCCCTAAGGCAGTTGTATACAAGCACCAAAATAGAGTGCCTGGTTTTGAGATGTGCTGAGCATCTGCAAAGCCCAGAGTTGGTGTGCTAGTGTTACCTCAGATGTCTTTCAGCACAGAAAACACGAAAACACATTACTTGAAATACTGTCCTTCACCAAGGAAAATGGGGGCACCCCTTTTTCCTTGGTGAAGGACAGTATTTCAAGTAATGAAATACAAGCTCTGCTGGGAAATGCAAGTCTGACCCGGTGGCCTTGCCTGGATTTACTGCTCATCTCTACTGTTTGCATGCAAGCATGCAGTCTGCAAGGAAACAGCGTGATCATACATGCAGGGCCAAGTTCTTACAAGTAACCTGTGCACAGGTTGGGCATGTGCAAGGCCAGGCATGCCACAGGCCAGTTCACCTGCAAATACTCCAGTTTCAACTCTTCTTAGCCATGGTGTGAGTGCTTTGAATACATCTGGGGCACTGCCAGCTGTGCTGTTTGCAGGACTCAGTGTACTCACTCCACCTAAATCAGCTCCCAAATAATTGTACAGGCATTGTCCAAAGCATAAGAAGTGTTCTGGTGAACAAAATGCCAAGTTGCCTTACAAGTCAAACTTCTGAGTCATAACCAAAACAACGGTGCTGAGAAAAAATATCCAGCAGTTTTAAGAAGTACAATTTGGTTTTATATCTATGCATTTTTTTCAGTGCTTTATGCCTCAGATAGGATCTAAGGAAGTGAAATGCTATTTTTAGATGCATCTGAGAAAGAAACCAAAACAGCACACAAAACCCCCTCCCCCCCAAAAACCGAGACCAAAACAAAACAAAAAACAAAACCAGATTTTGAGCTCACATGTACAATGTCTTGCTGCCATGTTTCCCACACACAGATGATTTCTATCATTTTCAAACCCAGCAGCCCTGAAAGCAGAAGTATTTACAGCCTTAAAGCTCAGACCTCTAACCTCTCCAGGCTCACTGGAGAGATACATGCCATTTCAGATGAAAAGTGTTTGCTTTGTCCAACTAATAATGTGGCTAAGTCACTTAATTGGATGCTGCTCCATCTCCTGCAGACCTGGCATTTTTTTTGCTAACACAAGTGAACTGAATAAAAGCAAATAAACCTATGCCACAAATGACTCTTTGCAACACCAGGCTATATAGCCCTTCCTGGCCAGTGTTCAGCCTTTTTTGTCCTTTTTTCCTATCACCATCATAGCAAAGAACTGGTATACTCTGTAGAGAGGGAAGCCTAAATTATGCCATGTGATCTCCTAGGTCTGTAGCACAATGGTAGAAATCCTCCAAGTTCTGTAACAAATGCAGTTTAGTTAGAAAATCCCTCTTAAGAGTTGATACAAGTATGGAAAGAAAAATACATCCAGTATTGCAGCTCTAGTGCTATTTATTTGAGATCAAAAATTTTTCCCACTCTTTATTTTGCTAGTTCTCAAATATTCTATTTCTGCCATGCTGCAGTGCTTTTGAACCAGAATAACAGACTCCTAGAAAAAGACAGATAAAGGACAAAAGGTTAGGTGTCCTGGCAATGGACAAAGCAGCAATGCATAGATTTGTAATGTCCCTTTTGAGTCTCGGACTTGTCACTACTTTGTAAGCAAATGGGCAATCTTCACAATCCTCCTAGCTGTTGTTTTGAGTTGTCTGGGAATACAGGCAGAGCCTTCTAAACTGGTGACAAGCAGATACTACAATCAGTAATAATCACTACTGTGGAGCCCAGTACATTTCCTCTGTCTTGAAAGATAAATTTCTGCTATTCTGTTCAACACAACACATGAAAATGTTATTTGTAGATTTGGTGATGTGGCTAGAGAGGTTTCTGGGGGTGCTGTGAGCCCACTGTGACTCTTCTCCAATGCTCAGCTGGAGATATGTAACTTAAGCTCCTGCAGAAATCCTTCTTGCATTTTATACAGAAGGGTCTTCTTATTTCCACAGATGCCTTTTCTACCTTAAAGGCAGTGTCAACTGTGCTGTTACTAAATCCACTTAAACTGCAGTTACCCCAGTGCTTCAGAGGACATTATCACTTGGGGGATGGAGTGAAAGTTCATCCCTTAGGAAAGAGTTTGCCATGATTTTGCAAGGCACAGCAGTAACCTGGTAACCGACATATCCATTTCTGTTACACTTTCTAGGTCAGCGTGAATCATTCTTAAGGGAGAAAATTTAACCAGGCAAGTTGAGAGGACTGTAACTGCTCTGTGCTCCCCCTTCCCCAGCTAGTTCTGCCCCAGGAGAGGCTTTTGTGGCACATGGTGTAATCAGGGAAATGAAGTCCCCATCCCCTCCTCATGATCTCAGGATGCTTTGCTGTTGACAGCAAGGTTAACAGTGGTTCTGGTTCCAAGGATCCCATCCCTGGCATACCACTGAACAAATGCAGAATAAAATAAGAGGATAAAGCAATTTCAGTCTGAGTCAGGAGATGTAGATGTAAAGGCACAAGGAACCAGTAGGAAGACACTGCTCAGAATGAGAGGCAGATTCCAAAGCAAGGTGCCAGGCAGAGGGGCAATTCTGATATACACTCTAGTCTAGCCCTATATTGTGAACATGTGAAGGAATCCACAGTCTTGGAAATAGTAAGTGTTTACCCATTACACACATTCAAAGATAGTGACATACATATGAAAACAATACTCTTCCATGTACCGTGAACAGCAGCATCAGTGGTTGACACATGACTCTCTTTTATCCAAGGAGTAATACTTACCAGCAAAACAACAGTGTGTAGCATGTAAATTTGACCCCGCTGCACCCTTTCTTTGGTGTTATCTCTGAAGATACTGTGGGCCACAGTCTTGGCTACTTTCAACCTGAAGCTCTCATGCCATAAGGGTAAAAAATGTGCTGGCAAGGGTTACAGACTGCAGTGATTTGGGCTGAGGACCAACAGGGCATGACATACTGAATAGCATTCGGTCTTGGTTCAGCAGTTTGTGGGCAATGAACATCTCTCAGCAGGAATAAACCATGAAAAACACAGAACTCATCTACTTCAATTATACAGAGTATTTCTTAGCCCAGAGTTATCACCAATTAGGCAAATTCTTTTCTCTAGTGATTGACCCTTTGCAGGATACTCTACTTCCTGGTGCCTCAGTTTCCACACAGGGGATAAAAATATTCCTTTGACTTGCAGAGATGTTGTGCTGATTAATTAACACCCAGATGCACTTTCCAGGCTCTTGAGATGAAAAGTGCAATGTATGTATTTCTTTTTAAAACTGTATTTTACTATCTTGCTGAAAAAGGCATAATTTGAACCACTGCCAGTGTGGGAGGGAAGAGTTCTCAGTGGACACAGGAAATCAGAATGAAGCATATCTTGTTTACCCTTCAAACCCTGCACTTGCAGGACTTGCTCAATCCTCATTGTAAAACCAGAATATCTGCAAAATACCTGTTATCTCTATCTAAGTTTAATCTTGGGTAAATATTATTCAGAGAACAAATTGTGACAGCTGCTGTTCAAACACTGGGCCTTCTGTTGATGTCAGTAGTTGTATGAGAGACGAATTTGGCTTGCTGTCCCATTTTCATGAGTGCACGAGTGTGTGTATCTCCCGTGCGTAACACTGAGACAGTGTTAAAACAGGTCAGGATTTGGTTTAAATCCCTCAGTCTCTGGGGCTGTCTTATTTCTTGCTGAAGAAATCAGCTCTTCAGCAAAATGTGTGTCACCTCAGCAGAATCAGGGGTGCCATCTGCAGTTAGAAAGCTGGGCTTCAAAAATCATTTTGTCTTTGCTCTCAGTGACTGCATTGCATCTCCTCATGAAGCCTCTTGGATCACAGAATCACTGAATGTTCTGAGTGGGAAGGGATCCACAAGACTGCCAAAGTCCTGGCCCTGCACAGGACAGCCCCAAGAATCACAACATGTGCAGCCATGGATGTGGGCCTTGATTTTGCAAGGGGGGTCCTGGTTTGTTCTGTCAGAGCAACACTCACTGTTTCTTAGGCTGCTCTGCAGGGTAAAGTGAGTGTGGGTTTTGGTTTTTTTAATCCACCTCTGCAACATCCCCAAAAAAGTGTGTGACAGGGAGAAATAGCTCTACCTATTGGAGGACAGACAGGCTCTAAAGTGAATTTTTAGGTACAAAAAATGTGTGGGTTGAGTGAGTAGCTGAGCAACATCTGAGAAGCTATGGAAATCAGAGTTTTCCTAGATCTAAGAGGTTTAAATTTTTCAATGGAAAATAACTGTGCCCCATTGTAACAAAGCTGAATTTTTTTTGGGCTGTGTATAAACCCTTGATTTTGGCAAATAATGGCTGACTGGGAAGCTGGAAGCTGTGTGCTGTGCATGCAGTCTGTAAGCCTTTTGTCATTCTGAATGTTGGTTCAAGTAATCTTTCTTTGACAGCTCATTTGCATCTAAGCTATCCCCAAAGAGTCTGAGGGTTTGGAAATAATAGAGATGACATTTGGGTAAGTGTTTAAAAATGCACAGCAGCAGCATGCTCGGAGGCTTGCATTAACAAGGAGAAACAAATTCTGAAAGTGAGCTACAAAAAAAAAAAAAAAAAGAAGAGAATCTGTCTGAATGAAGTAAGTTTCGCTGGGCATCTGATGACTAAGTAGGAAGTGTTTTGTGCCAAAACCTGGGAAGGTAAGCGTTACTCACAAGATGACAGTGCCAGAAAATAAACCAACACCAATGTGGCTTATGGCTAAATGCAGTATTGAGCACAGCATACTTCCAACCTCTGTCAAGTACTCCATTGAGAAAATTGCTTGCAAATCAGGCTGAATGGCAATGGAAAAACAGGGCAACAGAATGACTTCAATGAGCCAAAAAAATTATGTGATTTTAAGTGTTCCTGTCCTCTAGCACAGGCATGGTGCCAGCAAATCTGTTCAAGCAAGCTTTGAGGATTAGGGCGATGCAATTTTGCTAGTTCTCAGGCAGCTGATGTCACGTGCAACTCAGGAGATGTTGCTGGATACCAGTAGGGTGTATCCTGACAGGAAAAGAGATGGTGGCTGCTGTGTTTGGAAGAAAACTGTTTGTGCCAGGATTTGGAAGAAAACTCTTTGTGCCAGGATGGGTACATTAAAACTCTCTTGGTGAAGGTAGCTCCGTGCAACCAAAGCACACAGAACTGTAGGTTTCAGGAGGCATTAAAGTTCATTAACTGGATTTACCACTAGTGTTTCCATGATGATCACTCCTATTGATATTGTAATGGTTTGTAAAGACAGCAGTTCAGCTGAGAGGTTGATTTTACAAACATATAATAAGAGACAGCATTTGCCTGAAACTTTTTAGTCCAAATGGGGTGAAACTAGTAAATAATTGAAGAAATAAAAAAGCAAGATGAGGGGAGGAATTGCCGTGAAATAAAAAGAGAGATTAGGGCGAAGACAGAACTATCAAATTCAACACCATGCCAGCAGCAACTCTGCAGAGTTGCTCAGTGGATATAAACCACAACAGGACCAGCTTTATATATTCATTTTCCAAAGCATAATTGCCTTCATAAGGGAAGGCAATGTTAGGCCCTCTGAAGAAAAAGGACATAAGCACTCAGGAATTTGGCTCTAAAATGGGCATTTTGTCCTCTGGAATGTTACAAAAGTATATTTATTTGCTGTGGAAGGATGGAGGTGAAATTCAGGGTACAGAGTCAGGACCCAGCTGTGAGTACCCAGACCTGGTCTGGCTAGGGTTGGTGCAAGGATACAGGATTTGTGTGGTGTTCGCTACAGCCTTGACCCAGGGCTCACTCCTGCCCAAACTCCTGCCTGTCACAGTCTATTCTAAACAAAACTCAGCAGAAACTGCTGAGCTTTGGAAATTAGTTATAAAGGTCATTGATTTCAGCCATTCATCCTTGCTCAATTTCCACATGCTGGAACATAGATGGTTTTACCTGGAGCCTTTTCTGGGGCTTTTTCTTCAGTGGCATAAACAGCCAACCTGAATTCTGAGCTCCTTTGCCCATCGGTGTCATGCTCAGGAGCACACAAAGGCCAGAAACACTCATATAAATTACCTGCAATAAAAAATCAAAGGCAGTGTGTGAGCATTGAGTGTTCTCATCTGTTTCAATGAGCAGCCAAAGCACAGCAGAGATCCCACAGAGTGCCAGTGTAGCCTCTCCTGCTTCATCAGACCTCTCGCCCCAAATAGTTCCTGATCAGTATTGTTGGCTTTTAGATCCAGAGGAAACATTTGAATTATAATAGTGTTCTTCAGTAATCTAGGAGCAGGAGTGTTTGATACCTGTGCTCCTGCCTGGAAAGGCCACAGGCCCACTCAAGTCTAGATGAAGGCAGTAAGCCAGCAGGTGAAGCAGCATGGGCATCAGGGATCTTGGGCTTAGCAGGACTGAGGCCTCAAGCTAACACAGCAACATGGACAAAACCCTTCTACAAGATAAATTGCTTTTTTGCAGAGGTCAGTTAGCCATTAGGGGGCCTTTGTACAGAGAACCTCTAATAAATAACTCAGAAGGGAACAGGATTTTCTCTGTGGTGAGAAAGATGGAGATTTTGAGAATTTATCTGCTTCCTCTTATTCTTGAACAGAATCTCAGAGCTCTTTGTGTAATACCTGCCCTCTTCCTCTGTTTCCCAGCCAGGTACTTTCCTCTCTTTCAAAAAGAGCTGCATGGGGAAACAGCCAGGTGAGGAACCAGCTAGTTGGACACTTAAGGAGCCAGCTGAAGAAACACTGGTTTTGATAACTGGTGTTTCTAGAAACAAACTTTTTATGTTCAAAAATTTCTGAATTCCCATGGGGAATAAAGTAAGTAAGAGCCTGCCTCAGAAAAAAAATTGAAATATCTTGCTCACCCAACTGCTATTCTGGAATGGAATTCAAGTAAAAATGTGATGAAAGACTCAGACAAAATAGTAATTTAAAAGAGAGTTTCTTGTTAAACCAACAAATATTTTTAAAACACCAGCAGGGTCCATTTAAGGAGAAAACAGCTGATTATTGATAGATTTTATACAGAGGTTGTAAAGAATCTCAAAGCCAAATGATTTGTCAAGTGAAAACTTTGTGTTCGTCTACTAAAGGTAAAATTATTTTCTACTCTTTTGTTTCTGTCTTTTTCATCTTTTCAACAAGGATTTGAGGAATTTTGGGTTAAATATGCGTGGAAGTCTTTAGGATTGGAATTTTTGGGGGAGATTTCTGCTGAACCCAACCCATTTCAGAGTATGGCCAGCTGTAGTGAGAACAAAGAAAAAAGTAAACGGCAAAGGACAATAGACCTGCTCCTCCCCATAGAAACCTCTGCTTAGAAATACAGATAGAAGTCACTGGAAAGTTCTGTGGCGCTCCTGGGTTTTATCTTGGAGTGGAGAGCTGAAGAAATATTTATTTTCAGACTTGGGTCAGGGAATAAGGAGCAAGTGAAATGACTCATAATATCCTAGACCTGCTAAATAAAACTTGTTTGAAATGACAGCCTACTGGAGAGCACAGTGTCTCTTGAATCAGTTTAGAGCCTCAGTGTATAAATTCTGTGATCACAAAAAATATTTTCAAAGGCTTTTTCATTTCCTTAGCACCTCAGCTCCTATGGATTCTGGACTCTCCCAAACAGAAGAAAGTAGATGACTTGCTTGCTCTTCTGGACTAATGTGAAGAGCAGACTATAGCTTTATTTTAAGAAAGTGGGGGTGGATGTGCCTCTTCGGTCCACATCTTATCTGAGAAAATGCCTTCATTGCTTGGGAGCAGGTGACTGTAAGATGCCTTGATGGGTTTTGCAAAGGAAGGGAATATTCTGCTCACTTGTCTCTAGCCCTAACTCCCTCTAGAGCAAGCACTTCTCACTAACAGGCTGCAGACTAAAACACTATGAAATTCACAAAATCCATTAATAGTCATTAACTACAAAGGGCTCTGGAGAGATTCTTGAATGTTTTACTACTAGGGTAATTTCCATATTTTTTCTAGATTTGATTCCTTCAGGCTTCTCCACAATATTTCCAAATCACCCATGTCACAGATTTTATCTAGGGAACATAAAGACACCTCCAAAGGGCACAGTCCTTTATCAGAGTCCTTTTTGTGTTATTTCCTCTTGTTTCAGATAGGCACAGTTGAACAATGTGGTCACATACATGGTTAGTAGGTATGGTTAGTAACATGAAATGCCTTATCTGTGGCTGCATCTGCAGTTGCACTTTGATTTGGTAGAGTAACATAGTGTTGAAATGAACCCCCTGCTCATTCTCATTTCTGGTCCACAAAATTGCTTGGCACATAGGATCTAGGCTCTGAAAGAAACTGCACCAAAAGCTGTACTCCAGATTGGCATCACACATGCCCCAGCTCTCAGTTGAGGCTCTGGACCTACGACCCGTCCATCAGAGAGCTTCAAACCACTTGCCTGAGGGTGATCAGATGGCACCCTGCATTAAACAAGATGAATTCAAGCTCTAGATGCAACTTATGCAAAAGACAGAAGGGGAAAAGGCAGCCTAGACTGCCAAGCGAAGTCAATAGCAATGGTACAGATCACTCTCTTCCCTGGAGATACTTGCTGTGTGTCAGTCTTGCTGACTGACTGATTCCCTCTTCCTCGATGGCATTTGAGAGCCAAAAATAAATTAGGAATTTGTTATAAATAAATTAGCAGTTAGCACTGTAAGTGCTATGCAGGGAGGCCTGTAAAATCTGGGCTAGGAGCCCTGGAAATTACCTTGCTGAAGAGAGAGGCCTGGTCAGCCATGGCCTTGCCTTTACAGAGCGCTGATGCCAACCTTGCTCGGGCAGAATTCTGGGGAATTAAGAGGTCGATGTGGTTTGAACTCTGATGCCTGTCAGGAGCAAAGGTGCCTGACTGTGTCCCTGCCTTCTTATCTGTCAATAAACCATGGTTTTGCCACTTACTCACCTACCTGCTTTGCAGTCTAAACTATTTGGTAAGGGTAGCTCCAACTTCGAGGAACAGGCGGAGTGCAAGCAGCTCCTATTTGTTGTTACTTTGCCTATGTTAAGCATTGGTTTTCTCTTGGAAAAGCATTTATTGGTTTGTGTTTTGCACATGCTTCATTCCTCAAATACTTTATGGGGCCAGAGCACTCCTCATGAGCTGAGCAGTGTGCTGGGTATGCTACAGATCCTCAGTGTTTCTCTAACTCTGCAGTAGGAGACTGGGTGATTTATTTGCTATCTTAGCTACTTATATATGCTACATGATTTCTCTGTGCTTCATGCATCACAGCTTCTCCTCATTCTGTCTTCCTGTCATTATTCTGAGCACAGACAGCACTGAGAAGGCACATGGTAGACACTGGTGACACATCAGGCCAAGTGGTCACAGTGAGCTGGTTTCTGCAGCTGACAGCTAGAGGTAGGATATGTCATGTCGAGCTGCTTCTGATTTACCACCTAAAGAAACTGATTGTAGCTAGTCCATATGGGATGCCATGAGTTTTGAGCCAGATCTCTGGACCTGTAGCAAAAGTCTGGGTGACAACACCAGCAGGCCCTGCCATGGGTGTAGAATCATCCCAGATTGCACAAATCCTTAAAATACAAATATCTGTAAATTGTCTTTCTTCTTCCATTTCTTGTTTGTTTCTCAAGAAAATGTCTTACAAGGGCTCACTTTTTAATACAATCAAAGCATCCAAGTATCTTTCAGGGTAGTCTCATTTTAAGCCTCTTTTCTTTGTTCCCAGAAGAAAGTAAGTATGACTTCAGGCCCTCAGGTCTTGTTCCGTTCTGATGAGATAACACCCACTCATCAGGGCTTGGGATGCTGGGGCTGTGATGGATTGTCTCCTGCAAGCTGGTTCTGTAGATAAGATCGCTGGACTGGAATACTGTCCATTAAAAACAGACTCCAAGAAAAGGACAAAAAGCATGGCTATTTTTTTTCTGATCTGCTTTAGCTACAACACTTAAATATAGTGAAATGATTGTCCAGCATGAATAATTATTATGGTCTTATTTGCCTTTCTGCTGTATGAAAAAATGTGAAATATTTAAGAACAGTGTAGTCACAGTCCACTGAAAACAATTACGATGGCAGAAGAACCTGAGATGCAACATAAAACGCCTTTGATTTTTTTCTTCCTTTTTTCCTGTCCTTTTAGATTTCCTTTACATGGTTTTGCTGACAGCAATAAGTCACATTTTTCCTAGATAATTTTCATTCTGAATTTTGTAAGATTTTTTTAGCCATACTTCAAGGCTGATGATAAAATGAATTTCTCAAGGCATCCCATTGTTCTGCAGTTCAGATCAACCTCATGATTAAATTATTTGACATGGATACATTCTTTGCACATTTATACACTATTTTTCTATATATAAATCAAATGGGAATCAAAATAACAAAACAAGAAAACAGACAATGTGAGTACATTGTCAGGCAAAGCAAGCCACAAGGCTTTTATTAACAAGGATTATTGATATATTTATTAAAACAATCCTCCATTTCCATCTCAATGTGCACTTGATTTGAATGTCATAAATAAACAATCAGTTCTTGATTTTTGCAATGCTAAGCATAAAATTATAGCAGAGAGAAACCAGCCCACACAAAAGCCTCTGGCTTTTCACAGATTCATGGAATTCTAAAATGGCTTGGGTTGGAAGGGACCTTAGAGACCATCTCGTTCCAACTCCCTGTTATGGGCAGGGACACCTCCCACTAGCCCAGGTTGCTGAGAGCCCCATCCAACCTGGCCTTGAATGCTTCCAGGGATGGGACATCCACAGCTTCTCTGAGCAACCTGTTCCAGTGCCTCACCACCCTCACAGAGAAGAATTTCTTCCAAACATCTAATCTAAATCTCTCCTCTTTTCATTTAAAACCATTTCCCCTTACTCTATCATTCCTTGTCCATGTAAATGCTTGCTCTGCCTCTCTTTTATAAACTCCCTCCAAGTAATGGAAAGCTGACTGAGTCCTTTTGGCTGAGCCCTTTTGCCTGAGCTTAGGTTTGTCTGAGGTGCTACTGATGGGCAGAGATCTGTAAGTGTTGCATTCAGACGGGTTTCAGGTAGTCGACATAAAAGGTAGATCTCATTTCCTAAGAGAAGAAAATGGTGTTATTACTAATTGTTTCTGACTGATAAACAAAACTCAATTCTTGGGTTAGGCTTTTCATAGGAAATTCTGTACACTCACATGGTTCATGTGAGTTCTGTCTGTCACATCCAGGCAAGAGCACAACAATCAGGAAAAGTCTGAGTATTGTTTTTCATCTGCAGACTCTGAAAAAAAAAAAGAGAATATTACAATATTGGCATATCCAGGTAAATTTATCACATAAGAAACTAAAATCCTTAATTTTGATATGCTGTACTATCCATGGTCAGCCACCTAATAAGCATGGCCTGGGTTCAGCCAAAAGCCAGCAGAAATTCTCCTTTGGCATAAGTTGAAAGTACTTACATCTTCACATCAGGAGCCCACTGGTTCTCCTCAGGCATCCATGACTGGTGGTGCAGTTGTATCTGCAGATAGACTGTGGCCACGGGATGGTTCTGCAGATACGTTTCATGGTGGAGATGAAATGTAAAGAGGCAGCATGACAGGTTTCCAGATGGTGCTGCCTCTTCCTGAGCAAGAGACTCCATATGCAAGTTGGATAGACATGACTGTTGGCTTCTTCCAAAAATAAAGCTGGTCATTAACATGATTCCCTTCGTTTTTGTTGATGTTATTAAACTGAGAAATAAATCAAGTGTTTGTGGGTATGTAGGAAGGAAGGCACATAAAAGAAAAAACAGAAACCCAGAAAGAGGCAAACCCAGACAACACATGGCATGAAAGCACTTGCAGATTAGGTTGTGTGTCTCTGCAGTGTTTTTATTTATTTTTCACCCTGCCATAATATGTGGGAAAATATCATAGTGTGCTGATATACTGGAGGGACAGAGTGGGCTTCTGTTCCCGTTCCTTGAGGGACTTTAGTTTATTGAGACTGCCTTTAATTACTGAGATTGAAAATATAATCAAAGAAGGTCTTGAACAGAGATGTTGATATTTCTTGTGTCCACAGAAGTGAGAAAAATACCTCAGGCCAAGGTTGCTTCCCCAGAGATATGTTTGCTCAGTTATCTAACAGATCTTGCAGTTGGCAATGCCTATATTTAATTACAACTTCAAAATCATGGTAATAGAAAACTGTTTATCCTCTGCCCTTAGACTCTTAGATGTCAGGCTCATCCAACTGCTGCTCTTTTCCAACTCCCTGATGGAACTGCAGTGAATAACAAGCCCGTGCTTCCGGATGCACTTGTGCATAAATACTCCTGGAAGCTACCCAGAAAATACCCTCCAGGAAAATTCCAGAGACGCTCTTGATGATTCACTCAGCGCCAGTGAACCACCTAACTGGATGTGAGCACTCACCCTGTCGTAAAGGGCTTAATCTAATAAACAAAACAGGAGTCTTGACTCCCAGTCCCTTTTCTTTCGCTTCTTCTTTCAAAGCCATCTGCTTCTCTGACCTATTTCAGAACATGCAAATTCACAAGCAAGGTGAAATTTCCCATGGACCAGTAGCCTATGAAATATAATTACTGTGCTAATTTTGAATTCCAAGCGGTCAGCATAGGCTAGGAGTGCTCGCTCAGCAAACATGTTAACACAATTACAACGAATATTAAAATAAAAGCCATGTTGAGATTTGGCAGTGACTCTGGAAAATGACAGGTAGCTTTTTTGGGGTCAGAAAACAGACAACAAAATGCCTGATAAATGTTTGGGTTTTTTTTTTTTTTTTTGTGACGCACAGTTGCATTCTCAATGGAAACAGTTGAAGGCAAAAGGAAATGATAAGCGAGAGCGCATCGCATCCAGGCTGCCTTCCCAGCAACGCTCAGAAAATGAGAGGCTGTTATGAAATCTGTGCTCCCTTGTGAGGTCTTTGCTACCTTGGATGACCTCTGTCAAGTTATGCGCTCATTCAGCACTGCAGCATGTCTGTAACAGGGGCTAATGACACTAAGCCCGCTGGATAAATCCATGTGGGATTTATGACTGTGCAATGCACAGCATTTCAAGATATACAATATGCCAATTTGACAGTATCAGTGACAGGGGTAAGGCTGTGAAGCTGTTTCAAAAAATCTTAGAAAAATCCTGCTTATAAGTCTCCCATTGCTTCACAGTGGAATAGAAGAATGAGATTTAATACTGTATTTTAATGTAAATGAATTTACTGCTTCCAGTAAGGACATGGCTTATTTTTTTTACTCTTTCAGGATTGCCTTTGGGATTCACCTAGAATTAACAAAAAAAAAAAAAAGAAAAAGAAAAAGAAAAAAGGAAGTGTTTTGATGATGATAGCAGGTTGTATATTATCCAGTCTCTGGAGTAAATTGTACTAACACAGCCTTGCTAAAATAACCAGGAAGGACAATTTTGCCCATTAGCACCTCTAACACCAGTGGTGGGTTTCAGGCTGTGGTGCTTTTGCAGAGGGAACTCAGCTCAATGAAGCAAAGCCCCAGATCCCTTCTGGGGAAGCAACACTTTTTGACCTGCTGTGCTGCTTACCTTGGAAGAGGAGCTACAGGCTCTGCTGGTGTGGTCAAGGCAGAACCTGAGGGAATCAGAGTGACAAGCATATTGCACATTGTCTCCATTTCTTGGGAGGGCTTTTGTATGAGATGTGCATGGAGTGGAAGGGAGAATATGTTTCCTTGCATCCGAGACTAATTTCAATCTATTGTGGCATAGACAGAAGAATCTGATGTGCTCAGCAGAAAATATATGGAAGAAATACCTAATGCAAAGATAAGACAAAATGTACTGAGGGGGTGTGGGGTGGGGGTGTGTGGAATTAATTTTGACATACATGCTTAAATCAAACAGCCCAGTGGTTACAGCACTGCTTCAGATGTAATCTGACTTTGGTCAGCTCTGGTTGAAAATCCAGTTACAAAAGGCAATTTCTCTCTCCCTTGGCACTGCCTGTCTGCACTGTAGGGTCTGGGTCAGAAGAAGTTGTAGGGGTGCTGTGAGATGGAAGTGCCAGGCAGCACAGGGCTCTCCTGCTGCAGGTACTTATGGGAGAGTACAAAAGTTGCCCTGCAGGTTCAGGACAACCATCTGCATTGTAAATGTGTTTTAACAACCAGGGAAAAATATCCTACATCACATGGCTGGCATGGTGTGGGAGCTCCATGAAAAAGCAGAATTCAAATCCAGCTCTCCAGCTCTGAGACTTGCTGCTTTAAGCATAAAGCCAGTTTTCTCCTCCCTCCCTGATGCTAGCATGTTTTTCATGTCAGAGCCATTTGAGAGAGGCAGGGTAGAAAGAAAAATAACCACAATGGAATAAAATGCATTTATATATATATATATATGCAGAGATGCAAAGATATATGTGAATTCATGCATCTATATGATTTGGATCACACACACACAAGGGTTTTGCGTAAACAAGATCTTTTAGGATTGCAAAACAACATATTTTTCCTTCGTGTCATTCTTAGAAAATTTTGGTTGAGATTTAAAAAAACCTCCATCAGTCTGAAACAGACAGGCAACACAGTAAAATCAATTCTAAGTGATGCAAATTGGCACAGTTATTTGAATAGTGTTATAGGCAGACATAATAATGGTTGCCGCCTGACTATATTAAAACATTTCTGCTATACAAAGCCTTCCATGGGCTGCAGTTCTTCTTTCTTTAAGTAGTTGTCTGAGCTTGTTTGCTATTTATGGTAAAACAATACTGAACATTTTGCTGCCATGTGGGGTCACAGGACAAACATAATGACAGACAAATGAAAGCACAGGCAGACAAAACTGAGGGGTCAGTGTATAGATGTCTGACGTTATATCTGGCTGGAAATGATTCCAAAAGTCAACATATGCAAGTACTTAAATGTGGCTTATATTTTCTCTTTCGTCCAGGGCCCTGACTTCCTTAACAGCAAACACTTGCAAACACACCATCTGTTGTTGAAGAGTGAGAAGTTTAATGAAGAGGATCAGATTCTTTCCATCTCACTTATTCCTTGGTGCCTGTTCCATTTTCTGGGCAGTTGTCTTCAAGTAATACAGAATTTCCTTTGGTTTCCTTGAGCTTTTCTTCAGACTTCTAGTTTATTAGACTGGTGATTTGGGATGTAATCAAGGATGTCAAATACATTTTATGATTTTAAAATAATTTTCTTTTAAAAGGAAAGAGACCTGATGGAATCACTCCAGTGTTATTGTCAGAGTAGCTGTACAGTGTTTTAAAACCAAAGGTGTAGCATCAGCAACAGCAGAGATATATGCATGTACCTGTGCATATGCAGCCTCTGTAGTCACCTCAACCCAGCTTTCATCAGTCCATCAACAAAGGGACAATAAGGTGTCCCTGTGTTCTTCTTCATCTGGAACATTACTTCTGAGCTTTGGGACCATGATTTAGAGTACATCTCCCACAACACATTCCCCACACTGACCTGGAGCACTGATATCTTGTGGGCTTTTGCCTTTCTCTGGCTAAAGGGCTTCACGTCCTTTCCCTGCCATTTCCCAGTGCTCCTTTCCCACCACAAGCCTGCCAGGAGGTAAAGGAGGACTTTTGCTCCAGGACATGATGATCCTCACTGAAGCTTTACCCAACCAGCAGCCACATTAACAACCAAAGAGGGAGCCCATAAGCAACCAGGGAGGCTTACTTTCCATAAACCCAAGCCTTTTATTTCTCTAACCCCATTGCACAGCTGAAGAAGCCTGACAGTCCAGGTGGAGCAGCAGAGGCTGCCATATTCCATCCCTGTCAGCTACTCCCTGTGGCAGTTCGGCCTTACACTGCATTTGTGCCAAGGAAAATGCCAGCAGGGGCCACGTCCAGACGAAGATATAACTGGATCAGTCCTTAATGTTTGAGAAGAAGATCCTCTCATGTCACTGTCACCATGATACAGGACCTCAGATGTGCCCCTTTAGTTGGGTTAACATCACTTTGGAGGAACTGGGAATCCATCAATGCTTAGCAGCATTGAGGGAAAGTATGGTTCAGTGGGATAAGGGAAACAAAGCTCAGAGAATAACTGATATCTCATGCTAATTAATGTCCATGTAAAGATTCCTACAGTAAAATGAGACATATGGCTCACCTCCCTTAGCCCTAAGCAGCTCTGGAGAAAATGTTCACTTGTCAGAGAAATGATCACAAGGGAAGAAGCACAATAAACTCACCCACCATGAGCATTCTCTTTTAACAGAAAGGCCTATCTTTTGTAGGAGGGCACAGCATTTTCCAGAGGATGGAAATTCCAAGGTATTAATTACCTAATTCTTCAAATTAAAAACCAGAGGGAAAGAATGAGTATCAATATGTTTCTCTATTTAGTGAAAACAAGAGACATGCCCACGTCTCTGCATAGCTGAGATCCTGATCCAGGTGACAGTCTCAACTTTGAGCTCCCAAGCTAGAGGTTGATCTGGTTTTGCTTCAATGTCTCTTACAGATAAAAGCTCTGAACAAAGTCTAGAGAGCTCAAACACTGGCATTGGGCCTATATTTGGGCCAAACTCTCACACCTTATAAGATCACTAAGAGGAAATACAGGTATCACAAAAAACTATTAGGCAGATGGATAAGAACTGAAAAATACAGGCTAGACTGGAGTCTGCTGCAGGCTAAGTCACTGACAGCAGAGAGAAACAAAGGCTTAGAAGGAATAAACAATTAACAGCTCTGATTTATTGGAGACTGTTCAGGAAACATTGCTGTAAATTCTTTCTCATCTTGGATGAGTTAGCTAGAGACATGTTTCCTCTCAAAGCCTTTATAGATTCAGGAACATCACTGGGAAAATCCCAGAGTAACTGACTGTACTTTAGGTGCCTGTTTGGCTTTTCCTTCAGAAAGATATTAGTAGCATCACCAGTTTTGGACTACACATCTGGAAGGCCAGCTGTCTTTTGCTTCTTTGATATTCAGTTCATCAGAGATCCAAGTACCCACACTGTGCCATCTCATGTTTTAAAAAATGCATTGATGTCCTTTGTAAAAAAGGCAAAAGATCAGAGGAGACAGGCAATTTGTAGGAAGAACCAAAATGCAGTAGGTGACTGTAGGGATTTGGGGATTTGGCTTGAATTAAGAGTGAGGGAAATACTGCTATGAAGCAAAGAATACAGCAGCATGCAGGCAGAAGGTGATACAGAGTTGATGAAGCTGGCATGCCTCTGGAATTTGGATCCAAGAAATACAGAGTGCAGAAAAGGACACTCAGAAACATGAGACTGAGCCAGGAGTGATAAGCAGGGAAGTGTTTTGTGGAGGAAGGGAGAACAAGGACATTACAAGTAAAGCAGTTTGTGGCTGTGGAAGGCAGAATACCATAGTGAAGCCAGAACATTACATTTTAAGACATTTTTAATGAAAGTATCCTTTCACTAAGATATCCACCACCATGGAAATTAACCTTCAGATAAAAATATTTTGATAGGGATGCACTGGATGTAGAAAAGGGAGTTTGCAACCATGTGGGGGAATCAGGAAATAGTCCTAAGAGACTGAAATATCACCTTGCACGTGGATAATATTTACTGGTAGGTATCCAGTAAGGTGGTGGTGAAGCTGCAGAATATTTCATACAACAGTGTTGTATCCTTTTCACAAACAGGCTTTGCAAGGAAAGGCTCCAAGGACAAATGTGCCCCAGTGCAATCCCAAAGGACTCGAATTTTTAGAAGAAATCCAGGGAGACACTAACACTCAGCTGAGGATTAGCCATGAGGTTTGTATCTACACAAAAACAATGTTGTTTCTATGTGACTGGTATTACATAAAGAAGGGTTTAGCAGCTTGAGGTTGTTAATTTAACATTTGCGTAGCCAAGAGTGAGAAAAGAAACACAATATGGTGCAATTTATTATTAGAAACCACTGCAAGGTATTCCGTTTTCAGGGAGTTTCCCTTTTTCTTCTTGTCACTTGTTCCCTACCCTTGTTAGTTTCTTTTTCCACAGTCACATGTTCCACTCCCACTCAAGGACATGATTTTCAGCAAGAGCTGTGCTGCTGATTTTACAGTCACTAGACTGTGCTCGGTTTCTGGTGTTACTCTGCCTCTTTCCATCACTACAGAGCTCTCTGCCAGGGAGAGGAACTATTGTTTGCAATCCATGACCATGAAATAATGACCGTGGAGGGGGCACAAAGATGCTGAGAGGGTTGGAGCACCTCTCCCATGCAGATAGATGAGAGAGCTGGGGTTATTCAGCCAGGAGAAGAGAAGGCTCCAGGGACATCTTGGAGCACCTTACAGTGCCTAAAGGGAGCCTACAAGAGAGCTGGAGAGAGAAAGGAATGCAATGATAAGACAAGGGGAAATGGCTTTAAATGGAAAGAGGGCAGGTTTGGATTAGATATTTTGAAGAAACTCCTTACTATGAGGATGGTGAGGCACAGGGACAGGGTGCCCAGAGAAGCTGTGGATGCCTCAGCCCTAGGAGTGTTCAAGGCCAGGTTGGATGGGGCTCTGAGTAATCTGGTTAAGTGGAAGGTGTCCCTGCTTATGGCAGATGGGGTCAGAATGAGATGGTTTTTAAGGTCCCTTGCAACCCAGCAATTACATGATTCTGTGGTTCTGCGATTCTATGACCTTGGCTTGCAGAACATGACTATTTTGAGGGAAACTCTTCAGGTAGGAACAGGATTTATGCAACCAGAACTTGCACAGTTGGGAACCTACCCAGCATCATGGTCTTTTGGGTAACAGCATCCATTGTGGCAGCACATATCTGTTTCTTTTTTCCTTTCAGAAGTTTTTCCACACCTTTTATTCCTACCAGTCTTCTCCAAGAAGAGGCAATTATTCTTAAAAACAGAAACTAATCTTTTTCTCTCCCTCTCTCTCTTTCCTACACAGAAAGCCTTTTTCCTCCTGTTGTAGCAGAGGCATTTTTCACCCAGGGAATAGAACAGCTGTTGTCATTTATTTCTTTGTCACCAAGGGAGGTTCAAATGCTTGTCTCCCCCAGGGCTGGAGAGCTCTCCTGATAAGGTTGTAAAGCAGCACTTCCAGTGTGCTAAATATAAAGACCCTGCACCTGCACTTGAAGAGTATACATGGTGGTGTCAGTGGGTTGCTCAGGCAGGGTGCTGCTCTCAGGCCACTCCAGTGTTGCTTCACTTCGTGGGTCTTGGGGAGGGGAAGGAGGAAGCCAGCTGCTCAAACCACAGCACAGCTGAAGGCATTTTTATACAATTCTAGTTCAAACAGTGACCTAGGCAAGCAGTTTGAAGATCACACACGGACACCTGGTGTGTCAGTGTACCTTCAGGGCCAGTTTGCTTATTGCATTGCCCTTTTGGAACTTCAGCTTCTGAAGCAAGAGCTGGTTTGGCTTTGCAGCGCAAGTCCAATTTTTGGCTGTGTCTCTGTGCCTGGTTTATTTCAATCAATAGTGCTTGAATGAGAGTCCTCTATTGACTATTTATAGTTCTAAACAAGGAAAACAAGTACTGTCTTTTCAAATGAGGTGCCAATGTCTCTGTAATTCCCGCAGTTTTAGTGCTATGATTGGAATTTGGTGCCAGATGCATGGATTCCTCAAACAGCTTTCTGGCAGGAGAGAGGACGATCTGGCTCTGGCAAGCCTGTTTGTGTAAAAAGTTGCCATGTTACTGGCTCTTGTTACCTGCATTGGCTTGATTTGAAGAAGAAGAGAAGCTAGACACAAACTACTGGATAAAGCAGAGCTGGCAAACCCCTTCACACACACGCACACCTTGTTATTCCCATTGGAACCACTGAGTGATCCTGACAGGGCAGCTACAGACAAACAGTCTTATTTAGACACCCCAGTGGTGAGAGGAAAGATTATTTTATACTGACCTCCTTTTTTCTTGCTGCCAGAGATGGTGCCCTTTGCCCTCCTGACAAGGCACAGAAAGAGGTGGGGATGGTGTGTGTGTCATCCTCACTGGACAGGATTGGCCAAAGCAAGTCAGATTGTTTCCTGGAGCAGAGTTTCTGAGAACTGCTAGACGAAGAAGGGCTGGCTTCAGAGCCTGGATTCCAGAAATTACTCATAAGAGAACAGAAGAGTCTTCAAGAATAAGGAAGGGTTAGCAAATAGCAAACATGTTAAATCAGGTCACTCAGGAGAGAGGCAAAGTGAAGGCAGAGAAAGTCATCAACTTTCAGGATCAGATTGATTCTCTGCCCAGCCTCCAAATAGCTGAAATGAATTCTTTCAGTTGACGAGAAATCAGCAAGTGACCTGTTGTTAAACTCTGGGAAAGCTGGTGTGGTCTATTTGCTTGACCTTTTTCTTTCAGGAACTTGGCATACGCATGAGTGCTTTGAAAGTTTGCTGCTGGCCAGCCCCCAAAAGTCCCCTATCCTGGCATGAACCAGAGGTCATGCTGAACCCTGCTCACCATCCCTGAGCACCCAGGAGTACCAGCCCTATTCAGTCTTTTGGATCCCTTGTGTCCCACTCTCACATGGGGAGAGTTTTCAGAGTTGTCACAATTCACATTTTCCTACTACTGCACCAACCAGTGACTCCTTTAGCCAGGGCTCTGAGAGTCCCTCCTCAACATTCCTCCTGGTGCCTCTTCCTAGCTCACACTACCCCTTGCAGGAAACCAGACGACCCAGAAACCATGGTAGCTTTTACCACCCAGTACTGTTGAAGGTCATTTTGAATCATGTGGTTCCAGCTGGTGGTTTACCTTTGCAGTCCTATGATGCTCAGGGCTCCTTGCAGACAGGGAGGTTTGGCTGTGGCCTGTCTGGAGAATGCTCCAATGGGTGTTTCCCTGGGAATTACTGGCCTGGCAGTGGCTTGCCTGCCCCAGCATGCCTTATCTCCTGCCTGGACCTCTCCTCCCTCTCCTAGTCTGCATCCCACCCAGCCCTTCTTGCTAAGGGTCAGTGGTGCTCTTGCTAGGCCACCTGTTGCAGGGGAAGCCACAGCCCTGGACCCCATAGCGGGAGCCTCCACCCAAGCTTCCTCCAGCAAAACTGTGCTCAGGCCCTGCCTTGGCAAGTCCACCTTTCTTCTGGCAGTCTACCCCTTTTCTAGCAGTGTAGCAGGTTGTGGGGTTTTTCCCCTCCACAGTTTTACTTTTTAAACCTATTTGTCAGTTCCTATGTTCTGTTTTAACAGTCTCCAGCTGGCTGAATCTGAGGGCACAAAGTGATTGAAGCATTTGCCTGGCACTACAGCATTCTTTCACTGAAAATAGTGGTGATGATTCCAGAAGAATGTTTGACCAGGCATTACTGAAGCTAAAATTTGTCAATTCATAATTTTAACACTCCATGGAGTTTGTTGTTCAAAAGCATACACAGGAAATCTGAGCTGTTATTTTCCCTGTCTTTGATCAACATGCCAGTGTGCTGCTGTGAAATGAAACAGCGTAGGCTGACAGATGAGAATTTTCCCCCAAGGGCATTCTCCTAGGAAGGCAACACTGCTGATTTAGCAAGGAAATAAATCTCCACATATATGAATGCTGCTGTGTACGTGCTTTTATGGCACTTGGGGAAGAAATCAAAATAATTTAAAAATACAGAAGCCTTAATTCTGCAGTTCTTTAGCATTTGAACATTTTGTATGTAGCTTGAAATGAGCAACTATGAGCTGGAGGATGGAGCTGTGCATTTATAGCAGCTGCAGCTTTGAACATCTCAACATGCTGCCTTTGGAGCCTCTTGCCAACTGAGCTCTCCATAAACAGACCTTGGTGCAGCAAGAGGAGGATGAAAGCCAGGGAGATACCGGTGGAAGTCTGGAACTTCACGGTCCTGTCTTATTTATTAATAACACTGAAGCGCAACTACTTTAGTAGTTTATCTTCTCCAGATCTCCTACATGTAAACCTCTCCCCACAGGGCTGCTCTTAAATGTTGTTCTGCGCTCAGGACGTGCATGTCACTAGCAAGGCTCTGGCTCAAATTGACCCAGCAAGTCATGTTGTCTCCCAAGGTGAGTTTTTCCCATTTAGGTAGTTGTGAGGGAAATAGCACTTTAAGTGACATTGCACACACCCAATGGGATTACAACAGCTGCTCTGCAATTCTGAAGATAAATAAAAACTGAATGTTCCATGAGTTTTCTTGCCAAGTTGTACCAGCTTTGGGGTAGCAGATATTGGACCAGGAGCTGACTTTATGTGTGAGAGGTGCCAGATGAAGCTTTGTGATCAATGCTCCTGAGGAAGAAGCATAAAGGACACACAATGCAGTTACTCCCACAAACTGTGCTGTTGTTTTCTAGTTTGGGATTTTGGGGTTTTTTCCCCCCTCTCCCATCCACTGCAACATTCAAAGCATCTTTGGAGAAAAGAACAGCATTTCAGCAAACAAGACCTGACTTTTTCTGCAGTATGACTAAATGGCATGTGGAGTTCAAGACTTCCTATTGTTTCCTTTACACTCTTCACAGCACTCGGCAGCTCATGTGGACAAGACACAGATACTCCTTGTTATAAAGTGTACTCGACCTACAAACATTGAGCAACACAAGTCACAGCAGTGTTGGATGGTTAAGCAAAACCTTCCTAGCAGAGCATGATCAACTGCATTTCAAGCAATGCTTCTGAAGAAAGAAGTCTGTGAACAAATCAAAGCTATCCTTGCATTGATTTACATGAATTTTTTTCTTACATATAAACCAAGTGAGGCTTTTGTACTGATTTACAACATTGCAGAGGTGGGCTGCTGCTCAATTCTCAGAACAGGTAACATCATTTCATTAAAAAAACCACAAACCCCCACCTACTGGAGACCCCTCCTAACTGCCAAAGTCCATCAGCCTTCACTTGTTGCTGCACGCTCTGCTTTGCCAATACAGAACCAGGTTTCCAGCAGCTTCAGGCACAGCCTGCATGAGGCCAGGCTCCTGCCTGCACTCAGACCTCACAGCTTGGGTTGGTGCCCTGCACAGCTTTCCAACACTAAACAGGCTATGTTTACAGAAGTCATAGGATTTGGCTCAATTCCACCATTGCCATATAACTGGTTTCAAACCCTGCTTTGATTAGAGTTCTAACTACTGGAATTATTTTTATTAGCAAGGTCTAATTACACAGTCAATTTAATTACAAGGACCTAGAGTTCATGCTTGCCTATTGTAACAGCTTGATCACATTGCATGCTTTAAATCAGATTCCTGCATTAACATCTATTTATGTTAATTTACAATCCATTTCAGCCAGCTGCCATAAAATGATGGATTAGATGTTACTAACATAATTTGGTTGTAATCTTGGGACAGAAAGAAGGTTTGCTCAAGCACCACTGTATGCTGGTAAAATAGCCGGACACAGTCTTCTCTGAACACACTTGTACATCCACTCCTTCCTCCTCGGGGCAGAGCACAGCCCTGGAACTGCTGAAGCACCATCTCTCCAACAACAAACAAGGAGTTAACAAGTCTGAATAGCTCCAATCAAAGACACCAACACATCTGTAATTAAGAACTTGCTAGACAGGACTACTGAAACTCCAACCCTCTACTCTCAAGCTGCATTCTTTAATTTGTCTCATTCCCCTGTAATATACCTCCAGGTCTACTGCCCCAGATTTGGGGCAATTTACTGTAGAAAACAGTCTTCACAAGGTCAGTTTGGAAGGCTATGCTGCAGTTTGAATATGTCAGCTGTTTTAAAGTTCACTATCTGTAACAAATGTCAGTTTTCTTCCCTCCTTTGCATGCACTTGAGAAAACCTCATTACCTCAAATGTGACAAAATATTCAAGACTGTAAGAATGAAAATACTGCATTGTGTTTTCAGTTCAGTAATGCCTCAGATGAATTTCAGAACAAAATCAGTCTTAGCAATAAGACAAAGATTTTTAAAGTCCTTTATTAATCTGAATATAAAAAAGACAGAAGCTGCCTACAATATAGGACAAAGCTCTTGCTTCATGAGGAAACAAAATTTTCTTTACAAAGTGAAAAAATAAATACCCTCTTAGAGTAAGGTTTATATGCTAATGTGTCATAAAAAAGTAGAGTTTTAATATTTTGACAAAATGTCTGTGCAAAGAAACAGATGCATAAACACACATTACTGCTACATTAAGGCAATATGAAAAGTATAGTCAGAGAATTTCAGTAAAGTGACAGTGTACTTTTCTAGCTTTGATCAAGCCAGTATTGCACCCAAACATGGTCTCCAGTTCTCTCTGTACCCTGGAGAAGACACTAGGAAACCAGAGCCCAAAATGCCCAAGTAGGGGGGTGGAAATCAAAAACATTTTATTGGGTAGGTAATTTCCTGCTAAAGATGCTAACTGAAGAAAGCATTTAAAATTATACACAACCCTTAAAGATTAATGGTGCATGTTTAACAGTTTAAAATCAGTCTCCAAAAATAAAGCCAACTTGAAGGGCAGTTGGCTGCAGCTTCCAAGACCACCAGCCAGAAGTGGACTGTGGGAAACTTGGGAGTACCCTGTCCACTGAGAGCTGTGAATTAAGTCCCATAGCTGTGATTCCACAGGACACTGGCAACCACAAGACTTTCCTGACCCATCCTCAACACTTGAAGATTAACAATCTTGTCCTCCCTTTCCAAAGCTATTCTCTCAGAATTGTTTTCTATTTAATAGAATTCTGAGTTAAGCACAGCTGCTTAAGGAAGCCTTGTAACTTCAGTTTAAGAACTAATTTTTTAAAAAGAGATCTCTCCTTTTTAAAGCAGTTTACTAAAAGCAGAAGCTATGAGCCTTACTAAACTGGTATGTGTAAAAGCAAGTCTTACTAGTAAAATAAACAGTACAACTGTACTAAAAAGGATTTAGAGCATGTAAAAGAAAAGGCTGCATTGCTTTCGCCAGGTACATCTGCATGTGTACACCACATTTCTCCAGGGTTACCAAGCTTTGTGGCAACACTGCCATGCTACAAACTTATGGATCATCCTTTAAAGAACATGAATCAATTACACTTCTACTCTCAGAAGATGTCCCAAACCATTCTGGACATGCTGAATAAAGAATATTTATGTTAAAAAATGCAGTATTTTTTTTTTGCTTTTGATCATGGATAGGTGCCAGAGTGATTGCCTTCTTCACAATCAATGGTTGCATTTCTTATTAGTGCAGTTTGAAGAGTACACGATGCATTTGAAGTGTGTACATAGATCATATCACAGTCAGATTGAGAAGACTGGTGTGGGTTGGCAAGTACACGTGCTGGACATGCTCTACACGAGATCTGCAAACAGGACACGACTGGAAAGGAAAAACATTGGGAAATTAGTTTACTTTGTAGTTTGAGAGTCTCTGCGCTTCCTGCAGACTTCACATACACAATAACAGCACTTTTTCCATCATCCCATATTTAAGACAGGGTATGATGAGAAGCATGCAGCTTATTCTTAGCCTCGCCACAAATTATGTTAGCACATCGTTCAGAAAGAATGCTCTCTGAAATTAGTTTGCCACAAACAAAATTTTAGTAGTTTTACTAGAACATCAACGCAAACATATTAATCCATCACCATCAAATATTAAAAAAAAAAAAAATCAAACCTTCCACACAAATTGTTAACTCATAATTAATGGCACTGCATTTACCTGTAACTGGGAAGCACAGGACTTGCAGCAAACTGTGTGGCCACAGGGACAAAAGGTTGAATTTATCTCTTCTTCACAACACACCATACAAAGCATGGACTCCTTCAGCTTGCGCAGCTTCTCTTGCAGGGCTTTTGTTTGTTGGCAGCTGAGACCCTCACAGTTGTCACAGTTCATGCTGCTTTCTGAAGACTTAAGAGGGGAACTTGGTGGGGTTTGATCACTTCTTGAAACAAGATCCACAATGCCAGCATTATAAAGAGCTCGCCTTGCATGATCATAAACTTCTTTTGATGTTCTTTTAATATCAAAGACGTATTTTTTACCAAGATTAATGTTTTCATTCAGAAATAGAGATGCTAGGTGACCTTTTAAGTCTCGACTATACTGCATCATGACAGCACTGGTGACAGTGTCACACCTATAAAGCAACAGGACAAATGCAAACTTGGTTAATACCAGTAGAATGATCCTACAGTAATTTGTTCCCAAAGTTGAAGTAACAGCACTGAAATTAGAGCAAATTAAACAGTCTGAGGTAATATTTAAGCTCTTGAATGATCTTTGCATGAAAATTTTCCTTTGAAAAGTGTAAAATGGAAAGCGAGAATTACTTTAGAGCTTCAAAATGTGAAGTGTCTGGTAAAATGGAGTCAGCCTATGGAAGGGACTTAAAAGAATTATGCTAACAAATAGCAAACAGTTGCTTAATCCACAGTTCAGCCTGGCAACACCTTTTTGCATGGCATTTCCAAATGCTGCCCTAAAGAATTCCAGTTAAGAGTCTTTGGCTCTCAATTTATCATAGAGTCAAGTAATGTTTTTAACCCAATTTCCACCCAGTACTTTATATGCTAGTATTATGTCATTCTGAAGGGAACCAGTGGGAATGGAGTGTAGAGAATTAAGGCATTTGTATTTGCCACTGTGCATTTCAGCTACCCTAACCATGCTTGTCACATATTTCAGTGATCCAGTTGAATCTTCAGAAGCCTATTAAGGCATATCACTTCTCTAGGCAATGCAGGAAGGAAAACACAAACAAAACAGAAGGACTACAGCCTCAAAGGGCCTAAGGTCCAAGATCTAAGCTTATGGCCAAATGCTAGTGCCAAACTAAAATTCTGCTTAAATTAAAATCAAACTGTGAAGGACAGAAAATTACAAGCAGATACAAAGATCAAGAAGTAATTGAAACTGGTATGTGGTAGTTAATTTTAAGAAAACACTGCTAAGAGTGTTTGACAGCTAGTCTTACTGATCAGTGTTGGACACCACAGTAGGAATGAAAGGGGGTTGAAAAGTTGCCCACCAACAAATGAGTATAGCATCCCTAGAAGAACAACAGGACAGAGACAGTGGATAGATGCTGGCATGAAGCAAAATCCTGAGCATGTGAGCAAGGACAGAAGAACTGTAAGAAGGTTTAAATATATGGGATGAGAAGGTGGCATACAGATAACCTAACAATTGAAGGAGCCAAATAAAGGATCTACACATTCTAAATGACAGGATATTTCCCACTGCTCTCATTCTCTCTCTTACGTAGGAACAAAAAAATGTATGTATTGCTTATCAAGTATCAAGGAACATAAAAAGTTTATACTCTGAAATGCTGTTATTCATAGTCGGAAAATTTTGCTTACTTTTCTTGTTACTCCCACCGCACCAAATGGAAAGTAGCAAACACCTGTTCAGCTTCTGGACTTAAGGGGAAAAGAGAGGCAGCAAATACAATAGAATTTGCAGAGTATTTCCAAAGTGCAGTCAGACTGCTGGCTGCTTAAGCACTTATATCAAACACTGGAGAAGAGCAGCAGCACATGACTCTAAGGGCAATACTGACCTGTAAAATGCATGTGTCTCTGTAATTGCTCTGTAGAGTCCACTTGCCGCCCTTGTACTGATCATCTTAAACAAGAGAACCACACTATTACCAGACTCCTTGGTAACAGTCAGATATACATTCTTTCCAGACTGAGTTGCCATTTGAACAACAGGATAAGCAATCCTATAAATAAATGTCAAAAAAAGAAAGGTTATTTAGTTGGTAAGGATTAGGGCATTTCCCACGAACTATTACAGTGCATTTTTATGAGAAGTTACAATGATTTCTGATGGTAGTCAGCAATGCTGATTGAAGATGCTGCCTCAAAAATATATATAAAAAGCAAGATTATTATGGTCACTTGTTTATCTTGATTACAAGCAGGTACTGTCCTCAGACCCTACATCCCAATAGTCACTTTTAGTAATTCTCAGAGCAGTTTTGTGTATTTATGTGAAAACTAGAGGCATGCTCCCTATTTTTGAAAAATTGATCATGCAAACAGTTCCAGGAAACACATACCTGTTGATTGGGCTGAAGTCATCTTTGCAGATGGATATGCCTTCAGGTCCAACACCAATAAGGAGCTTTTGCCCTTCACTATCTCTCACTGAGTGCCACTCTACCCCATAGTTCTCCAGTGTTGTAACAATCTGTAGAATCTGGTATTCAGCAGATGCTTGACTTAGACCTTCTAGCTCCTTGTGCTTTGTAATAATGCTGTTGATAAAAAGATTAAGGATAGGTGAAATAATTCAAGTATCTGCTGTTACTGTCAGCAGCTTGTTTTAACATGGGTTTTTAGATGACCTAGTTAAACAGATTAGTAAATGCTCCTGACCTGCTTTATCTGTCTATAGATTTCCAGCAATTGTGAACGAGAAATAGTTGAGAATTACCAAAACATCCTGAGAATGTCAAAGAGAAAAATACTGTGCATTTGCTTAGAAATGAAAAAGCTACATGTAATCAAAGCTTTCCAAATAACACCACCAGCCCCAACATATTTCCCTGAGCTACCACTAAGTTCATAGTTAAAGAAAACACTACAGAAAAGTATGACACACTGAATGTTTCCTGATATTCAGGAACTGAGCTATGAAGATGTTTCAGAATTCTGTTTACTTTTCAGAGTAAGGATACTAAGCCAGATAAATTCCTTCATTCACAAGTACAGGTCTAAGACATACTTGCAATTTAAATACCCTGCTCCAGATACTTAAATATGTATTTAAGCATACAGATTTCCCCACCTACCAGAGTTTTCATAAGAAAAAAAACAAAACCAAAAACCACCTCATAACTGAGCTTAAAAATTTAACTGAAATCAGAACATCAAACATTCAGGTTGGAGATTTTGAACTCCAAGTCTATTATTGTTAAATTACTCATTTACACTATATCACCAGCAATTAAATGCATAACAAAATCTTCTGCTGTTGGTCTCCAAAAAGGAAACTAGATCACTGTGCTTTTTACCTCTCCAAAATGGTAGTGGTGAGCTCTTTTGCACACAACTCTTCATAATTGTACTTGGCAGTGTTCTGGTTATAATCTCCAAACTTCATCTGTGCCAACAATGCGCTAAGTTCAATTGCATGCTCTGAAGAACACTGAAGATTACCAGCAAGAAGATCTTCTTTTATATGCAAGAAAAACATATGCCTGCAACACAATCAAACATTTGCTTACACAAATTGTTACATGATATCTGTAATCAAGACATGTAACAAGTAAAATCTCAGCTATGTTTGGTAATAAAGAATTTGCAGTGAATGTACCAAGCAGATGAAGTCTGGCACAAGGGAAAGAAAAGGGCCTCCATCTTATCCTTTACTTACTCTTAAACATGAAGTACAACTGAAGATGGCATCTAAAATCACTACTAAAAGAGCACTTCATCACCATCCCGAGTATCTCAATAAGAACTGCTTTAACTCCTAAGGCCACTTAGTAATTTCAATTTAGTGAATAAAATATCAATGAAAGATTTCAATTAGTTTCCCATGTTTACATTTTTGTTACGATTTACAAGTTATTCTTCATTTCACAAAAGCAAATTTGGGAAGAGCATCTCAAAACATACACACTTCTGTTATGCAAGAGGGGAAGCCACACTCTCTCTGCACAGTGGAAATGCCCCTGCCCCTACAGCCATGGTGTTTTTGCCAGCGACATGATTAACAGAATAACTTGAAGTACCTGAAAAGGCATTGGAGAATGAAATAGAAAAACAGCTACGGTGTAAGCATTTGTCAGACCAACCTTTGCACTTGAGACCAAGGCAGGTTTGACAGCTTGCTGAAAATTCAAAAAGCTGCTCTTAATTATCTAATAGGTTACTTGACAGACAAATCAACATTTTCACCAACATTAACAGCAGCATGTCATTACCCCCTATGCACTGGCCTAACTTCTATAGATCATCCTTGTTTTCCTTCAGGGGACACAATATAAATTTCTTACCATTTAAGGCTCAACATATTTATGGAAGCCAGATGGAGAATTATGTATCACTGAAAAAAAAATCTTTCAATAAATGAAGCCTAGCACCCACAGGGATGTGTCTTGGCTTTCACAGGAACAGGACATTTCCTCTTCTAAAATGACGTCTAATCTACTTTTAAGAAAAGCTTTACTGAAGCTCTGTATTTAATCTCTCATCACTGAAGTTGAAGATGCTAATAAGTGATGAGCTTTCCTTCCAATTGGAATTTTTAATATCTTACATATATTCTGTTGTAGAATTCTATAATTCCTCTGTAGAACAAGGCAAAAAGGACTTTTTTCAGCATTATGAGCAATTACAGAACTTGCAAAAGTTGTTTTCTTTCTTAGCTCTATTGGTAAATGTTGCAACTAAGAAAATACCAGCCAAAAGATGCCTCATATCCACAACTTTTTCAATCAGGAAAAAACAGAATTGGTATTACATTATCCTGCAAGCTTTCCTACAGTCCACTTCCTGCAAGAATTCACAGCTCCAACACTTCTCTTTGCAAACCATTTGTTATGCTAGAGCATCATGCTAGTTGTGATGCAAGTGCTTAATCGCATCACTCTCAAGTATAAACATCAACCTACACTCTTCAGCACTTCTAGAGGGGAGTCTGGTGGAAGCCAATGTCCTCACACTGTGCAGGACACAACTTGAGGTGGCAGGAGGACAAGAACTTCAGATAGAGTTGTCTCCACTGTCAGCAGGTTATTCCTTCTTTAGGCTCTTTTTCTCTCAGAGAGAGTCAAACCTCTGCTCCCATGTGTTTCTCCTACCTTGCAGAGTAACAGCTCTTTGGGATTGGGCCCCAGAAAGGCATATCTGTGGCCTTTTAAAATTATTTTGTTGTACGAACTCTTTTTTGTGCTCTGCACACAAATCTAAAGAATTCAGTATAAATTACAAAAACACTAGAGCCAAAATAAATTAAAATAGTAGGCCTTTCACTCCAATCAACATTCCATAAAATAAAGAGCTTCTCATGCACTCTTGATCCTCTGACAATACCAGAACAGGATTTCCAGTAATTTTAAATACTAATACAGCATTTCAAAGAAAGATTAGACTTTTTTTTTTCTCATTAGCTAAAACACATTTACAACTACCACACCTAATTCTTGTATCTTCAAGGGATTTTTCATATGACAGCACTGACTACACAGGGTAAAGTCAAGAGTTTTCCTCTTGCTGGGAAGACCTTATTGACACCTCAAGGGGAGCTGAAAACCAAAATATTGCTCCTGCAAATATAGATGAATTACAGAAACAGATAACAGCAGATGCATGGCTTGTCATATTCCATTACCACAAAGCCAGTAATGGCATAGGAAGACAAATGAGTTTAAGGCACAATGTGAAGTAGCATCACATCAGCTAATGTGCAGTAGCTGCCCATAACTAGCTCACATCACATAAGGGAAAACATCTCACAAATACTCAGCTACTTTGCATTTTTTTGATAAATAGAACAAACAGCACATATCATAGATAGTTATTGCAAAGTAACTAGTTATGCAAATTCAGTCCATCTGCACCTAAATAACCTAAACTGCACCCATAACAGGACAGTGAATGACTTCATGCTGACCTGTTAGAGCAGCTGCCCTGATCCAAAGTTCAGGTAGCAAATTCTCTGCTGCCTTTTTTTTTTGTGTGTGTGTGTGTTGCTGAGGGTTTTTTGTTTGTTTTGACTCTTTGTGTTTGATGAGGAAAAGGCACCTAGAATTTTAAAGAGAGTGAGGGTTATGAAGACATCAGAAAAAGTGGTTTTGATTAGCCCATCCAGCTGCAGAGTGCACTCCTTCAAAGTTATATTACTATCCATTGTAAAATCATTCCTCTTCAAAGGTCCAAAACACAACACTAACCACAATCTGATAACCAATGCAGACTTAATTTTTTTTACACTAAAAATCTTTTGATCCTTAAAGAAAAAGGCCTAAGAATGTGATTTTATTGCTTAATACAGTCAATCAAACTAAAGCATTAGAACCTTTGATGCAGTTCCTTATCTAATCCTGCAAATTCTAAAGGACTCAATAGACTGTCTTGTAGAAAACCTGCTCATATCACAGATACCATTAGTTACAAGAAAGGATTTATGTAAGTTTTTGTAAATTAGATTGTGACCTAATCGCTTCATACACAATCGTCCATCCCTCATCTCTCTTGCAACCTTTAGATATGATAAAAAAAAAAAAAACTTAAGACTTTGCTCACCTCTAAAGATAGTCAGGTTGTATAGTAAGAGGATACATTTTTTTCAAGGAATTATTTCAGCACTAGTATTTTAGACTTAATGGAATTTTTACCTAGCAAGTTTTAGAACAATGAACTGTTAAAACTAAAAACTGGACTGTTTTTTATGGTCCCTAAAGGTTGCATTTCCAACATTGCTGGTAAAAAAATCTAAAGTTTGTCCACCATATAAGAAACTAAATGTTTTTGTTTCTGCATCATTCACACTTCAGTTGCACTTGATGCATTAATATTCCATGTTACAAATTTGAAAAGGTATGTCTGACTGTTCTCGTCCCAGCCCCAATATTCTCTTCACACATTCTGCAGCTTTTTACTACCCTTGCCAAGGCTTCATTTAGTCTTTAAATCTTCACAACTCTGAACTTCGCCCATTAATTGTTGTGACTCCTAGTCACCTTAACACCTGCCAGACATTTTAGGACATTGATCAACTAGTGGCAACTTTAAGGACAAACAGAACTTCCCACTGCACTTGTAGACCAAGTTCTCTACATGTGATAGCATCAGTATGAAACACAGTCTCTGTAACCCAAAACAGCCTTTTCTTCCCCTCTGAACCCCATGCTACCTAGACATACCTGTGTATTCAATTGTGGAACATTTTCTCTGAGTTTGGTAGTTCAAAACACTACATAAGAATACTGACTAGAGGGCAACACATTAAGTTTGCCAAAGTACAGTCCATCAGTCACTGCCCAGACAGATTTCTTCCTTTCCAAAAGAACAAAGGGCAGTTTTACAGTTGGAACAGGATCACAGATTTTCTTCAAGCATCAGCTACACTGGTGATTTTATATTCATTTTGCATCCTTATTTTTGGATCCATGTTCTGCATATAATTTAAGATTTAGGTACATACAAAACACTCAGTAAAATCAAATGTGGTGTGATTAATATATTGCAGTTGGATGTAAACAATTTGATACAAAAACTGTAGAAAGGGGAGGTTGCAAGGAAATTTCAGCAGATGGTCCATTTCACAAAGAAGTATAGCTATCAAACCAAAGCCACAGACCCAGATATCAATCACATTAATTGCTTTTTGCCTCCCTCTGAAGCAATTTATGCAGGCTGACAATACTGAATACTACTACCAGAAATAGACACCAGAACTTCACTACAATGGAATTCCAAGAGGGGGCAAATCACCTAGTTAGTGTTCATCCAAATGAACTGACAGTAAGAACTCCACAAAAAAATACTATAAAAAGTATATGTAGCACAAGATCATATTTTCTTTTGTAACTCATTGAAGACAATTATGTGCATTAGGAATCAAGGCTCTGCACTACTACTAGTAGTTTCTACTATTTTTTTTTAATCAAGGCAAGGGAAACAGAACAAATAGGTAGTTAAAAGTTTTAAGCTATAAACTTAGCTGTCAGTGGAAAAAGTGACAAACCCCAATCCTTTACCAAAGAGGTGTCTGCATATGACTAATGACTAGAAGCATAGCCAAAAGACCTCATTCTCTTGCCAGACTACTGGCAAGAATCTTGGCATACCTCCCAAGGAACTACCTGTTCTCTTTGGGGTATGATTCCTTACCACAGGTTAAGGCTCTTTCCTACTGTGGAGTACATTTACTGCTCTGTAGTCTAAAATAAAAATTAAGAGGCATGATTGTTCTCCCTAAAAATATATTGATAAAGACTTCTAAATCTACAGAATATAATTCTGTTTTTAAAAGCAGACAAGACCACCCTACATTAAAAAAAGCAACGTTTTTTGCCTTTTTTATGCTCCTCAGTATCTTTGTTCTTCACTCTGCTCATAGCAGAGTGGATAAAAGGTTACCAACTGCAATTTAACTCTTAGACAAACAGATCCATTAGACTCACCCCAGTGTCAGTCATATACACTTTCATTGCCTTGTAACAAAGGCCACATCACCGCTGCGCTGGCTACCCAATGTGATAGGATAAAAAGCAAGAAAACCATCCTGTTATCTACTACATGTATCTGACTTCTCAACAGATTTAAGGCCATTCTTAATTTCAACTAGTTCATCGATACAACTGGACAACACAGCAAAAAAAGTGTACTTTGTAAATATAATTCAAATACTGGCAAACATCACACAACTTTCTAACAACCTCAAAAACAATAATTGCCACTTTCAAGGTTGGCAAAACACAGCTTTTTTGAATGCTTCATGATATTGTGTGGCTCACTAGAATTTGACATATTTTGTGGCTTACATGTGGATATTTGATTTTCAGTCGTGCTACACAAGACAAATAATGCTGAATTTAAAACCTAAACCCATCATTCTTCCAGACTGCTGCCGGGCACCATTGGCCTCTTGGGCGGCTCGGCAAACACTCATCCCGGTAAAAGGCGGATACAAGTTCCAAGACTCCTCAGCTCCACGTTCCACACCAGCCTGTGGCCGATGCCCGGAGCTCTCTGCCCCGGGGAGGAGTTGCGATATCCCAAACCGGAGCTGGCTCCCTGGCCGCGCCCCGGCGCCGCGGCCACTCTCGGTCACTGCCCTCGGACACCCGCAACCGGCACGGCGGGACCGCCCGGTCCGCACCGCTCCTGGACACCTCCTCCCGGGCCCACCCCCGGCAAAAAGCCTCCTGAAAATTCCGATTAGCGAACGATAAGCCTTTCTCTAAGCCCTAGCTCCTTACTGCAATTCAACACTTCACAACATTTGATACATGAACCACCCACAAGCCATTCAGTAAAGAAGTGAAAGCAGGTTTGCTTTTTTCCCCCACCCAACTGTTGCACGACCTATCAAAGAAATACAGAAAACAGTGAAAATGAACAAGACACAAGCTACAGTGACGATCTCCATCTTGGACCATCACATGTGCCTTTAAGCGAAGAGATAATCCTTTTCAAGCCAGTATGATTTTCCATGCTAAAGAAAACTTAGAGCTAGCTCTTCAAACTCCTCTAAAGCAGCACACTGTTCACATCTCAGACTTGTTTGTAAATCTCTGACAGCAGCAGATTAAATTTGAATTACACTCTTGCACTGAAGAACTTTTATTCCATTGAAAACAATTCTAAACTATGAAATCATGTCATGCAATTCAGTACCAGGTAGTCAAATAAAAAAACTAAAAATTGAGATCCAAAGAAGAACAGAAATAAACTGCTTTTAAACCTGTAAAAAAAGTGCAGCAGAAAGGGTTTCTCCATGCAATTCTGAGATTCCCAAAGCACTTAGTGAACGTGGTTTGTTGCCACAGTGGTCAGAGGTACAATTATAACCCGCTCTTTGTGCTCTGTGCAAGAAGGCTGCCTTGTATAAGAATATTAAAATTGGCTGTAATCTTCCTCTGGGCTGATTAAAGGTAAGAGAAGCAGAGGTCAACTTTCTATTGCCAGATTGACTTTCACAGCATGTAGAAACCTGAACATTAAATTGCTACAAACAAACATACACCTGAGCATTAAACTCAAGTGCAAGGCAAGGGTCTCTAATGAAGCACTGCAACTGGGGCTGGCAAAGCTTCCTAAGTACACCAAAAAACCTGGTAACTCAGTCACAACGCTTGCCATTATAATCATGATGAAGCATATCAACAAAATTCAGAATTGCTTGCAGCTTCTCAGATTTCAAAAGCAGTCTCAACATGCATCTAATTTCTATGTAAAAACAAGATCAGAAGCTGCAAGCAAAAGACTGGAGAACTTCCCCAGTGTTCTTCACATATAGGACTACAAGGCAACAGCTCTGCCAGAAACACCCCATACATCAAATATGGACACAACAACTAAAGGAAACTAAGGATATCCACCACTTTCTTCACCAAGACTTTGCAGATAAAGATAAAACAATGTGTCAGCTTTAACTATACAGCTAATCCTTGCAATTCTATGATATACCTATTGATTTTTAAGTTTGACAACAGGTTTACAAGTTTTTAATCCTCTCCTTGATGTTTACACACAAACTAAGTATGAATTCACAGTTACATGCATATGTAAATCCTCAAGCAGACTTAAGTAGGAAAAAAAGCCACTCTACTAAAACTCAGTGTCAACAATCCAGGAGAACAGACATTTACCGCAGGCTCTGGAATTCTAGGTCTGCTACATGTGTGGACTACTGGGCTTACACAACTAAAAGGCAGTTATTACAACTTGACATACAACTTGTATTTGGTTTTAATATATCTCTTCTGATGCCTAAGCTTGGGTTAGTTTTTAAATTTGTTAAAATTTAAAATGTTAAATGTTGTTTGTTAAAAATGTTATTTTCAGAACAGCCTTAATTAATACATAAAAGAAAGCTTGCCCCACCTACATCCTTTTAAATCATCTTTACAGTGGAGAAATACTTGCTGCTTTGATGTAGGTATACAAACTCTGTTACATTTTAGCTACACAAGCCAGTATTTGAGGCCCTTGGGGCATGTTTCACCAGTTCAACCTCTCTATTAACTTCCACCTCCTGCCAGGTCTTGCACTGACAGTGTTGAACACAGGGATGCAGACATCTGTAAATGCCTTGTGAAGTTGAACAAGCATTCATCAATGATAGCATAAAAATGTCACTTTGAGGTTTCCTCAGATTTTCACCCTGATTTGCTTTGTGAGCGGAGACACATCCAACATGCTGAGGGTAATCCCTTCTGCCTCATCAGGTATGAAATTGTCTGGCTCCTTTTGTTCGACATAAATCTCATTTGTTATCTGGTTTTATACTTACCAAGAATATTTAAGTAAGAGTTTCTTTAAGGAAAAATACTCCACCATATGCTATGGATAGCAGAAATTATTTCCTAAATAAAAGTATATCAGAACTGGAATTCAGTTTAAATGCATTTGCCTAACTGAAACTATTATCCAGGACAACCATGGTCTACCACCACAGCATTCTGAAAACTTCAACCATTTTGATGAGCTGGAACCACTGCTCCCCAAAAGCCTGTCCCCTACACATTAGATCAAAAAATAAACTCAAAATCTTTTTCCTATGAAATAAACATCAAATCAGACTGTCAGCCTCTGACCAAGTTCTTCAGACATTCTGTGCAAAAGCACCGTGCTGTACTCATGGTCTTAATTCTGAAAGCACAAAGTTAATGATTCTGAGAGTAACAAGTTCAGGTGAGTAGTGAAAATGGGTTTTGGCATTATCATACAGATACTAGATTTCAACTGGCCCCATTCATATTAACTGTACAATCCAAAACTAACAGGAAAAAGTAGTTGGAAGGTCAACATTAAATACACATGTGTACAGTATTCTTTAAAGATCATTCTGTTGCAACTCATGTGGTAATCAAACTCAAGGAGTAAAAGGAAGCGTTCCCTACTAATCTTAGAAGACTATTTTTTCTGCTTTAATAACAGTATGATGATTTAGTTAAGAGGACTTGCCACAGAAGCAGCCAGACAGCTGTTTCTATTGTAGCCTCTAAGGGCCTGTAGCTATATGAAAGTTACTGTAACATAATACCAGACAAAAAGGAATTCAGCAAGTTTTTTTGCACTGTGGGAGGAACTGTTTCCTGCCTTTCTGTACTAGTGGTTCAGAATGACCTAGAGTAACACCACAGAACAGAGGTTACTATCGGACACAAAAATACCATATAAAAAGTCTGCTACTGGTAGCTTAGTTTCTTCCAGCTCCAGCACTAAGTGCTCAAAAACTTACTCACACTCAGTACTTACTGGCAGCTACACGAAGCTTAATGTTGCCAATTTAATGGCATTTTTTCTAAAAAAAAAAAAAAAAAAGCAATAATAAACTTCAAAAACGCTAAGATTTTAAAAATACATAGAAAAGTCAAGCAAAATTACCATATGATAAAAGAAATAAAAACAGCGTGCAATCACTTTTGTAAGTTACAGAAACTGAAAACAAAGTATTAAATTAAATGTGCTTACAACCGTATTTACTTACCTTGTCTGTTCCTGTAAGATAAGATGTGGCTCAACAAAAAACTTGACTCTCAATTTCAATCGATAAGGGGCTAAACCATCCATCTGCTGGGAGATCCTGTTCCTCAAATTCAGCCACAGATTCTCCCCTTTGCTGCCAGTGAACTGCAGTCCAAAATAATCAACTTCTATAATCCCCAACCTTCTGCAAACCTGAAAGAATAAGATTCTTTATAATAAGGCTACAACATGACAATGAAAAGTAACATCTGAAGTGGTCTTTTAAGTGTTAAAACCATACACAAAATCCTGCTGCTAGCACCTTCATACAAAGGCTTAAACACTTGGATTTTAGGTTGCACACAAAACAGCCAGAAAAAAAGCACTAAGCACGAACTGGGAACTTCTCCACTAGCCAAAATACACATGGGCTTATACGGTCAAATTTTACCCCCAGGACAGGCACTTCACAGGGTCAGCGGATTTCCACAAGAGGAGAATATCTGCTACTCAACATCACAGCCTCTTTGCTGAGCAAAGAGGAGTAAAGAAGTACAATCACACACAAGTTTTATTTAGGTGCCACCAGCAGACCGGACTGTTTGTCTGTCTCCCCCCAGCATCCCCACGGCAGCCACCGCAGCCACAGCGAGGCGGCGATGACCGAAAGGCGACAGTGCACCTGGACGGCAGCTCCAGCCCGCTCGGCCTAGGATGCAGAGGGTTGGATGCAGTGGGTGCTACATCCCTCGCCTCTGGCCCCACTCCTGTCCCCTCCCCGGGGACACTTCCAGCGGGATTCAGTGGCGAGGCCCGGGCCTGCGCTTCCCACGGTAGAGGGGCCGGAGAACCCCGTGGCGTGGGATGCAGCACCTTCTGCATTCAACATGGAGAAGGGGTTAGGAAAAAAAGAAAAAGATGGAAAATAAAAATAAGAACCCAAAACCATAAGGGAAGCGGGGAGACTGCAGCGCTCCCCGCCCCCACCGCCGCGGCCGCCCCCGCACGGCCCAGCCCCGCGCCNCCGTCCCGCGCCCCTCACCGCCTGCGCGCCGCCAGCGCCGCTCCCTCCTTATGTGCCCTCCGCCGCCCCGCCCCGCCCGGGCCGCACCTGCGGACCAATCAAAAGCCGCCTCTCATGGCTGCGGGCCGCCGCCGTCGCCAATCAGCGCCGCCATGGCCGCGCGGGCGTGTGTTGTGCTCGCTCTCTGGCGCCCCCCGCCGTGCCCGCGGGGTCGGGGCGCTCGCTGGGGCCGCTGGCGGGGCTCCCTCAGCCGCCCTCAGCCGCCCTCAGCCGCCGCTGCCCGGAGCTGCTTGGCGTTGTGTCCGCTTAAATCAAAGCAAGGTGTGCTCTTCCAAGTGCAGGTGGAGGCCAAGCCTGCTGGGCAGGGACAGTCTGTGATACATGTGAGAGAGGGCAGCCATGGGCTGTGTGACAGCCAAATATTGCCTTCGCAGAATCACAGGATCGGTTAGGTTGGAAAAGACCTTTGAGATGGTCGAGTCCAACCTATGATGCGTCACCACCATGTCAACTAGACCACGGCACTCAGTGCCATGTCGGGTCCTTAAACACCTGCGGGGATGGTGTCTCTACCACCTCTCTGGGCAGCCCATTCCAATGTCTAATCACCTTTTCTGTGAAGAAATTATTTCTAATTTCCAAACTAAACTTCCCCTGGTGCAGCTTGAGACTGTGTCCTCTTGTCCTATTGCAGGTTGCCTGACAGAAGAGGCTGCTCCCCACCTGGCTGCACCCTCCTTCCAGGTCTCTGTAGAAAGTAAGGTCCCCCTGAGCCCTGGCTCATGTCTCAGCTTTCAAACACTCATTTTTGTTAAATGGAAGATAAAACCCAAATTGATGTTCTCACTCCCATACTCTCTTTGGCCTCCTCAACTCTGTGTTATGCAGAATGCAAAACCCTGGAAAAGATGGAAATTTGAAGAACGACTGGTCAAGCCCTGTCACAACCTCCATGCATCACCATGCCAAGGGATGGTGGAGATTTTACACTCACTGAGCTCTGTATATATGAATCTCGTAGGTGATTCCTAACCAGGGAAAGAACATTACACCAGGTGAGCCCTTGGAAATATGTGTTTGTCAAGCATACCTAAGGTGCATAAAGTAGTTTAAGGCTGCTTTAACAATGTAAATTGAAACAACAGGGAGGACCAAGTACAAAATGCACGCTGTGTGTGCTGCCCAAGAGAAGTGAAGATCAAAGACATACTGAGCAGTGCAGTGGTGAGGAGCAAGTAGGCTGTCACCAGGCAGAAGACTGTAAGATATTTCAGCTTTTTTCTCTCAGTGCCCAAAGGGTTGCAGCGGGCACTTGTCACACGAGCTGTCTCCTGTGTGCAAAGTAGCTGAACAAGTAGCTGTGAGAGGAAAGGGGGATCTAAAAACAGAGTGAAGAGTAATAGGAAGAAGAACAAACCACAGCACTAATGCAAGGTCACCACAGGGCTGAATATTAGCTTGTTCACATGTGTATGGGTCACTTGCTTCTGTTTCACAATTTCTGCTATGCTTCTCAGGGTTGTTAGTATTTTCAGTTTTTAATAAAAAAATGCTCAGGCCAGATGCTTATTCTGCTGGGAACTCTTGTACACACGGTGTTTGGAGCTTGATCCATTTTGTTCATGTGAACTCTAGAAGACCTCTCAGTTCTGAACCAGGCAGAACAGTAGGAGACAAATAAGAGTCAGGACATGAGATGTCAAACCTGAGTGGTGCTACATTTCACCTGCACACTTCCTAGCTCAGATTTTCATGCTCAGGTATAGAATGTTTAATTTGAAGAACTTACAGTCTTAAGGGACCAGACTCATAGAGTGGAGGGTTGAAAAAGGGAAGTAATATGAAAGATGAACAAAATTTCAAAATTAATTGCATCTCAACTCTGTGATTTTCTGGTGGAAAAAACCCAAACTCTTTGGGAAAGGCTTAATTATGAAGGGATTAGCTACTAACAAAAAATTACAAAATATTTTAGTATGGGAAAAAAGCCTGTAGTTCCCACTTCTTGTTTATTTTTCATTTGAATGGATGCAGGAAATTAGATTTTAGTTCTATTTTAGTTTTACTTCTGTATATTGTGGCATTGTGGTATTTTGTGTGATTTTGATATTTCTGTCATAATCAAAAAAGTTCTAGATGTGTTATGAAGAAGAAACACCAAAACTGCCACAATGACTCATGCCATTAGTGTTCTGATATCCTCTCCCTGACAGTAGCTCATATCAGATGTTACAGAGGAAGGTGCCAGAAATGTTTATATAATTGTGAGATAATAAAGTGCTTGTATATTTTCTCTAACACTTTACAGTTAAAGCTGGCCTATACCTGACAGATCAGCCTTTACTTTTTTATCCATTTTTCTTGTGTAGCAGAAATCAGTTCACTTTATGCTGGGTGTTGTCCAGACGAAGAGAAACTTACCCTTTCTCTATTATTAATATCCACCCTGTGTTTTCCTTTTATCTGACTTAATGTAAATGCAGGTGTTCTTATTACGTCTGTAAAAGTGTTATCCTGCTTTGAAATCTGCTAAACTGTAAGCCACAAAAATAGCTTGTGGCAGTAAATTGCGTAGATTGGTTAAGCCCTGTGTAAAACAAGCATTTCTTTTTGAGGGTGTAATCTGGACACCGCTGTCACAGAAATACATTTAATTTTGCAGACTCTCTGTGATATTTTATTCATGCTGTACAGGAGACAGTAAAGGACCAAGCCCTGTGTTTGCACACAGGAGACAGCTCGTGTGACAAGTGCCCACTGCAACCCTTTGGGCACTGTCTGAGAGAAAAAGCTGAAATATCTTACAGTCTTCTGCCTGGTGTCTTTGATGAGTTATCAACACTCAGTGAGCTACACTGTCAAACTGCTCATAGCATGGATGTTCACCTTTTGTGTATCATAAAAGAAGAGTGTTTATCAAGATGTCATCTCAGTGCTGTATTTCACAAAATGATGTGTGCTGTATGACATAGATCTCTATGGTGGGTCAGCCTTTTGCTATGGTGTTAGTTTGAGCATAAGTGATTCACCTTATATACATTTATATATTTACATTTCTTTGCCTAACACTGGTTGATCATTTTTCCTGAATGTAATCTATCTATAAGGTTAATTATTTGTCACATCCTGCTTCAATTAATTATAATGCCTCCTTGTCTTTGACACTTGAATGGAAATCCTGTGAAAAGTCTAATTGCTAGAAGAAGGGAAATAATTTCTAGACCTTTGAATTTAGTTCCCATAATGACAAGATTGACCATAGTTTCCAAAGAACACTCATGTCTCTTGTACAGATTTTTATTCTCAAGGCTTCCCAGGTGGTTTCCTCCAACCTATTGTCGTGATACTCCATCTTGTGAGGAATTCAGTAGTGTAGCTGTGGTCTCTTTACCCAGATGTTTATGCAAGGTCTTAGAAAAGATCCTCAGTTGTTTCTTGTTGTCCATGGTATCGACTCTGATCAAATTCAGGATTTTTTACTGCCACAGAAAGCCAGGGTAAAAAGTTCAAAATGCTCAGTTGCTGCTGGTGCTCAGGATGAGGCTTCATCAAGTATTTAGCAGTTCCTATCATTTATCTCTGCTGTTCATTTGTGACAGTCACATTAAAGGCATGAATGAAGTGCTGCATTACCTCAGCTCTTGGTGCCAAAGGTGTGCTCTGCTAACTGAGGGAGACAATAACTCAGACAAATGATGAGCTTCTGTAGCCCTACATAGAAGAGGCTTGCCCCTCTCTAGGAAAGCTAAGGACCAACAGACTTCTAACAGTGCTGGTGTGTGGTGTCTTTTGTACTAGCAAGAATGAATGGCTGCATGAGAAAATATTTCTAATTGGAATCCTACTTTGTCATAGTTGAGACGGTCATAATACAAAGCAACACTCCATTTTCAGAAGGCTTCAAACCTGGTTTTATTATAGCATGCATGCTTTTTATACTTTCTTACAAAACTCATAAGTTTACACTTTACTCATTGGTCAGGAAAGAAAAACAAAGAGCTTATTGGAATAGACGGTTGCAGGTTTCTCTTATTTATCCTTCTTTCTTTCTTGATTTCTATGTCAATGACCTTGGTAGAGAATTCTTTCAGGGGTAAACATGGATCCTCTTATCAAACTTCTTTCTGGCTCACAGAACTCGATGTAAAACCTCTTCCACACCAGTCTATATAACAATCACAAGCAGTATGATGATGTAGATTCTGGGTTTCTGTTTCCCTACTCTTGTACTTTGTATATGCTCTTCTGTTCTTATTTGTTGTTGTCTAACTTTGTTTGGCTTAAATAAGAGATATTAAGTAGGTTTAAATACTAACATGGTTTGTTAGGCTACTGACAGATTGATTGGTTAACACCACAGCCACCACAGGAGAGTCATGAAAGGCCATCTTTGTAAGCCCAAAGGACCACAGTGGCAATGGCAGATAGGAAAGCAAAGTAAGGACTAAGGGGAAAGGAGACCCTCTCTGGTCCCCTCCCAAGGCTGGCACAGCAGAGGCTCAGCCCTGGTGTCCAGGTATGAAATCTATCAATCCATCTATGTGTGATGGGAAGCAGCTTTCCAGGTTACTAAGGGGGCATGGTAGCTGGAGGTGTGGGACACATAACATGGTGCAGGGCAAGAACTTTTGGGGATTGCACAGAATTCATCATGGGTATTCAGAGGAGAAATCAAAAGCAGGACACAGTAGGGGTTTAAGAGATTGGGTCACTAACGAGTGTGGAACAAGTGAATAAACAGGTTCACCTATGTGGAGAGTTGTCTGGTTGTTCTGTGCCCTGCTCCTGACCAGCACAATCTGTCTTGTCTCTTCAATAACTCCACCTTCAACTGCTTTCCAGTAAGGTGCTCTTTATTCCCTGTGTGTATGGAGGTAGAGGAAGTTGTTTGTGGGGCAGCAGCTGAGGCCAGTATAGGTGTGATTGCTGACAAAGATAATGCAGATGAGTGGGTTGGGGGCAGGGGTGAGTTTGGAGGTTTCTGAGGGCCACCTCTGGGTGGGGAGAGGCTGTTGGTCTCTAGGGGCAAGAGCAGAGGAAGGGAACTATAGGGACCAGGGAAATTCCCAACAGCTCTGGGGGTGTGTGTGTGTGTGATGAGAGTCTGTACCAGCAGCAGGAGTGGGGCTGTGGCTTTGAGAGCTTGTATGTCCAGGTGGCAGTAAATGGGGAGACCAGGATCCAGGAGCAGCTGCTGGACACACCAAAGTCTTCTGCTGGAACGCTCCATCTTGTAGGTGTACATATATATTGCCACTTAAGGACCTCTGTTCTCCTCAGCTAGAGCAGACAGCAGGATGAGGCTGGTGGTGCTGTCAGTGTTGGTGTGAGTCGTCTGTATGTCTTTACATGGTCTGTATGGCCAGGAGTGTATATATGTGTATTTTGTGCTGTATGGATGTGCTCTGTGTGTGTCAGCTGGGAATACATGTTCAGCCTCATTACAGGTTGGAGCTGGGGATGTGGAGTGGCAGCAGTCTTACCTCTGTCAGGCTGCTGAAATAGGTATTTTCCACTAACACAAATCCTTAGAGAAAAGAACTGGAAAGCACATATCATGCCGTTGCTATTTTAGTCTTGCTTTCCTTCTTTTTTTTTTTTCTTTTTTTCTTTTTTTTTTTTTTTTTTTTTTTTTTTGGTTATATTTTCTGACTGTCTCTTTGTATTCTGTATCAAATTGAGTAATTGAGTAACCACAGACCAGGTCAGCACAAATGTAGTTTAGGATGATTTGAAATGAAACTGAGCAGGATCATATGACTGTAGTCAGTCTTTTCTGCTGTCTCCTCCTGGGGTAAAATTGCTTTGTGCATGAACACAACAGTAGTGTCTGTCCTCCTTCTTGTCACTGTCAAGACTGCTGGTCATGTTGCAAATGTGCATCATTCACGTGGATGATGATCTTCTGACTGACGCATGGACAAAAACATAAAACTGAGAAGCTATTCTGACATTGATGGTTGCTTGGGGGAAACACCATAATCCATCCACAAACACAAAAACTTTTTTTTTTCCTATCTAAAATATTCTTTTAGTGTTTGCGCATACATCAAGCCTTTGCCTGAACTTTTTGAAAAATATTCCTCTGCTCAGCACTGTCCAGGGTGTATAATTAGCTTCTATGGAAAAAAGAGTGTGTCAGTGACTGACATTCCCATAGTGTTGGTTCTCCTTTATTAAAATAATGAATATGGAATAAAGTGCTGAGATTTTCTGCAGCTAACAGGCCATAAGCTGATTATTTTATGAAGCATTATTTGGTGGTCATCCCCAGGAGTTTTGATAAAACTGGTCTAGGATGTTTTATGAACATAACCACTATCCTGCCAGATCAGACCAAGGGTTCACATAGCCCTGAATCCTGTTTCTTGGGAATTTTGTCCAGTGGTAGATGACATGTGTAATATACAAGAGGTATTTATTGATGTCTATATGCTGCAAAGTGCCCAAGGCAAATACCTCATGTTGTATCAAAGAGTAGAAGAAGAAATTCTTATTCTTAGTCCCCATAATCCTCTCCTAGCTTCCACTGATTTGTAATTCAGGGACTTTTTTGTATTAGATAAATAATTTTATCTTGAATTGCATTTCATACTCCAAAACTTTCCCAGTTGGAGACCAGACTTTGTGTAGAAATCCTGTTTTTGTTGTTGGGACATATATCAGCTGTTCATGAAATCTATTAACTCAGTTTAATAACTAATTATTTTATAATTGCTATCAGAAAGAAATTCCTCAGTCTGCACTTTTTCAGAAGCTCCAAACATCAAATCACCTTTGAATTTGAGCTTGTTTTCTGGGTCATTGATTCCATTTCTGAGCATTTTGCTTCCTTTAGTGCTTGTAAAATGGAGTCATCATTGATTATTTTCACGTTGTTAAAATGTGCTCTTGTGGTCTGGAATCAAAGCTTTCACAAATTAAATTCTCACCAACGTTTGTTCCTACTGCTGTCACTATAAGCTCATATATTAAAGCTGTTTGCCCTTCCTCACACCACCTTCAGAACTGCCAAGACATTCAGAAAAATGAGCTGGAATTTGAACAGATTAAAATATGAAGAAAGACTTGTATAATAGCTATTTTTCTATGTGTCAAATAACTGATAACCACGATATTAAAAAATTTACATGTATCTCAGAAGGTTTTACATTGTCATAATAATAGTTCCACAAAGTAGAAAAGAATGTAATGATAGTAAAAAAGCCTTTAAAAAGACTTTTTTATTCTGCTGTATCAGACCTGTCAAACATTGATTTTATAAATCTTGTAGTATAACTCTTCTGTTTTTAACTCTGTCCATCAATCAATATAACTTTTGTAATGTGCTTTTATTACAAATACCACCTAACAAAGAGACTTGAGAAAATACATATTTCTCTATTTTTAGTTGAGTTGATCAGTGCATTTGACCTAACTTTGCCTGTACTAATTTCCATTGTTTCTCTCCTGCAAATGATTCAGTTTTTTGTCTGAAGAAAATGCAAAATATCATCACTGGCAGAAAAATTGAAACAAACTTAACAGTGTCATTAAAGCTTGATAATAAAGCATATGATAATGGATAATATAAAATAGCAAAATAATGTAAACTCTCATAATCAATTCTTCTTCTCCTTTTTCTGTTTTTCTTGCCTTTTTAAAAAAAAAAAAACTTTTTTATTTTTAGGTTGATTTTTGATCAATGTACATTTTCCTCATTTCACAGACCCTGCACATCCTGAGCTCAGATCCATCTTCACTTTCTAAGTATCTGTCTGGGCAATCAAAAACATGTGTGATAGGGCACCTATATAAGCAAAGTGAATACTAATGACAAGGATGGTTTTAATGGTAACATTTTTCAAACTTCTGAATTTGTGTCTTTGAAAATTCCTTAAGTATTCAATAAACTAAACTACAATGATTTTAAATAGTTTACAAAAAATGTCCTGTCATTGCCTCTTTTTCTTCTTTTCCTTGTTGCATTTTGTACCATCAAACAATCTTAGTGTGATATTCTACAGAAACATAAACTCTACCACACTGATGTAGCTTAAGCTAATGAAATTATTTATAGCAGTGGTATTATATTACAAAAACAAGAAATTAAATTCTCCTTTTATGATTGGAAAATTTAGGCTTCTGAGAGTATGCAGAGTTCAGATGGTGTCACACTGGTTATATGATTGCAGAAACACTGGAATTATGTGAGGTGAATTCCTCCAGAATTTCGTCTAGACAAAAGGAGTGATTTCTAATTCTGCTGTTGTGTAATAATGGTATGTCCTTCTGATTTTAGAGCTACTTATCAGATTTCATGAATCCATGTGCAGATCAAAAGTGTCACATCAAGTTTTAAAAAAAATAAACTAACCTATGAATCAGTCACAAAAGTCGGAAAGGGAAGTGGCTATTTTATGCCAAAAATTTAACAGTAGGTATTTCCCTGCTTGAAATTCCCCTTGTTTGGAATACTAATTCTGAGGAAAAGAAAATAATATAGTTATCATTATCAATTTAGTTTATATTTTTATTTAACTTAAAATTGACAGAAATGTTAGAATTTTCTTTAACCTAGCAATAATTTTTTAATGTTTCGTAACTTCAAAATATTTTATTATATCATTTTAGTCTATGCCCTAATATCCTTATTATAAGTTTAATAAGGATAAGTTTAATTTACACCATTCTTTTAAGCCATTGAATACAAAGTTTGCTTATAGCCTAAAAAAGATAGAGAAGAAATACTTGGGCTATCATATATCTGTCTTCTGATACACACTGAGGAACACTGTTTGCTGCTAAATATTGTGTCCCCCAAGTGTTATTATTAAAATAGCTTGTTTGAGAAGCTAGCATTTTATAGCAATCAACTGATTTACTCCAAAAAATACAGTCTCTAGGAATTGATGTCCCAGTATTTAGCCATTGAATGTCTGAAACAAAGGCACATGAGCACAAAAGCACTCTGATTGCACAATTTTATAAGCATATTTTTCAGGAAGGCATTTTCACGGACTATTATCTTTCAATTGCAAGTATTTGCAGTCAAAACAATTACGTTTTGTTCTAAATGTCAGCCAACAAGATTGCCAATAAAACAGAAGCAAAGCTGGTTGCTCTTAGAAACAACATAACTCACCACTGTTAGTCATTTTTTCTCTTACAATCTCTTCAAACTAGAGTATCTCAGTAGCTTCAGTGCTCTCATTTCATAATTAGAATAGAGTTTAGGGTCTACAGCTCTCATGATCACAGTAGAGTTCATAAACTAATTGGAGGGATTAATACTTTAATAATTCTCAAGTGTTGCTCATTATTTTTAACAAAAGCAGAAATCTAATCCAACAACATATCAGTAGTTCCTTTTTAGGGCTCGAAGCCTGCATAGAATTTGTTGTGAGTAGAAGAGGAACAGATACTAAGTTGTGGTAATTCCAGTTAAGTGGAAATACAATGAGCAAATTAAGAAAAGTCAGAAACTTTCAACTCTGCCATAAAATGGGAACAAACATTTTGCAGAGGTGATTATTCTATTCTGTGAATAAGCTTATCCTTTCCTAAGAAAGGTCACAGGAAGCAACTGCAGATAGAGTAGGATTGAGAAGTTAAAGCTATGTGTGTGGGTTCTCTCTCCATACCATGTTTTAGGGAGAATTTAGGTCACAGCCAATGATTTTGTCACTTGACAGATCCAGTACTTATCACTTCTACAAATAAGGGAAGATCCAAATGACACAAAATTCTGCCACACTGGCAGCACATAGTGTATTTCTGTATATGGAGGGTATGGAGTAGGAAATGGCTTCTTTCAAATCCTGAGGGGAAATTAGCTCACAGATTAGCTTTTTGCCTGTGTAGTTANAAGAAAAAAGAAAGGAAAAAAAAGGTGTCTTACCATTTAAGTAAAGACAAAATATCAGTTCCTGCTAAAGATATATAGACAGGTCTATGTATACTTATATATATGTATATACTTGCACATACACCTTGATTATTACTGAGTGTGAGAAGTTACTTGTCTTGCATTGCAATTGTTACTCCAAAGGGTGATACCAACTGTTTAATGAACTCAATGAAATCATGGCCAGTTTGAAGAAATAGATGAAGTGTGACAATTGATTTGCTGACACATTTGTCTCTTAGTTACATGATGCGTTTTTAGCAGGATCAGGAACTTGTTAGACAAGAGGCAAAGCTCATGATACTCACTGTGAATGAATTTGTTCGCCTGAATCAGCTCCCCAAACTGACATTTGCTCAGTGTAGTCTTGAATCACAAGGAAAAACAGTAACCATTTTCTCAAAGCTGTGATCTGGTTAGGTAGACTTCTTATTGCAAATGTTTTTAATAAGCTCATGAAGAAAGATATTTTATTCATAGAACACCCCCACCTCCACCTCCACCCCCAAAGTGGTTGCTTTTATGGCAGTTAACAAAACTGCTAACAGTTGGTAGAAATAATTTGATAAATTGTTTGATTAAACCAGTATAGTAAATAATCCAAACAGAAGTCACAAATGTCATGCATATTTAAGGATACATAGTTGATATATGTGAAAAGCTCCAATAGCCATATCTGCAGCTGAAGGGCAATGCCATGCTTCTCTGCTGGAGGAGGTGCCCACTGTGGAGCATGAAAAGAACATCAGCAAAGAGAAAAAACCCACGAGGGTTTGGGGAGGTGCAATTCATAGGAGGAGAAAGAGGTTGTTTTCCTGGTGCAATTTGGGAAATTGGGAAATAGCTTGAGCACTCAGTAGTGAGCTAACGATCTGGGGAACCAAGGCAGTGCAAAGGAGAGACAAACAGACATAACAGAAAAATAACATAAACGAGTTTAGGTATAGGAAGAAAGGCAATGAAAAAGTTATGTCCTTGATAATGAAAGAAGATAATTAGAATTTGTTTCCCTTTGGTTTTGAAAGACTGGAGAAAGAAAGGGGACAAAATTGAAAATATGAGGAAAATGATAAGAAAAAGGTATCTGGAAACTCTTTGCGGAGAGCTCTGTACAATAACCACAAAACACACAATTGGATGCAATTGAATGTTCACAGACAACATCACTTCTTGATTCAGGATCCTCAAAAACTTAAAAGAGACTTTGATTTTTTTTTCTACATTTGCCTTCAATTTGATTTCATGCTTGGTGAGTGAGAATGCCTATCTGTAGAAAGCAAAATATCCTGATAACCTCTGATGCCACAAGTGAAAGCGTTGGTCAGACTTTAAAAGAAACCCAAGAAAAGTGGTCCAGAATTCTACTTTTAACTTTACAAACAAAACAAAAAACACCCATTCACTGTTCTCAGAAGATAGACTGGATATGCAAAAATGGGCATCCTGTATGAAAATACCCTGAAGTTATGGTTGATTTGCAGTTGATCATAGCTGTGAAGAGAAGAAAAAGCAAATTGTAGAGTTTTCTATAAAATATATGCGGCAAAAGTCAGAAAAATTATCCCTAATCTCAGAGGCTGCTTTGTGTGTCTACAGCTTGGCAAGAAAAACAATAATTTCCATAGACAGTTATTGCATCTGCAGTTTTTGTAGGAAAAGTGTATTGCTCTGAAAGAATTACAATGTGTTTTGTTGCAGTCTGTGTGAGTCATGTGCAAGTCGTTAAAGTCAGAGCCCATCCTCTGTAAACACCAATTATGTAGGCCAAGGTTAAAGAGAAAATGTCTGGTTTATGATTCCCCTCACTCTTCTAGCTGTATACAAATTCTTCTAACAAGAAAAAAAAGTTTTTGAGAAGTGACAATTCTTTGCAATTTCTAAAATTTAGTTTCAACATCCATTATACAGCATCTGTTTTCAGACTCACTTGGCTAAAATATTACGTTTACTCCTGGTAGCTCTCACAAAAATTGAAAGAAAAGAAAGACCTGTAGCTATGAAAGACTACATGCATAACTCTAACTCTCAGCACAGGAAGTGCCATTTCCCCGTTTCTGCAGAAGGTCTTACATGTTCAGAAATTTCATTTACAAAGAGGATCATCTTTATGTTAATTAATATTTTTGACTGAAGAGAAAACTAAACCAAACCAGAAAAAAATAGAGTGATATGCCCATGAAAGAGCACAGGAGTGTATCTCTTGCTTGAGGAAACCTATTTTTCATGTGCCATCGACAGGGGCTCTTTCACTTGACTTGCTCTGTATTTTTTACAGAGCTCTAACAACTACTTTAATGTCAATGTTCATTTAAGGCCAGTAGAGAAGAAGCTGTCTTTTTCCATAGATTTTTAAATCCCTAAATGACCTCCAGATAGTTTTTAGAAGTTTTTTCCCCCCCATAGTGTCTTTGGAATCAGTAACCCTGTGCCTTTTAGTATCGTCTTGCTCTTATTACTAAGGTCTTCCAATTAGCTGGTGACTGAAAATATGTTGTCCTGTGCATTAGTTTAATTACTGTTGTGGGAACTCATGCTCAGCAGGAACTCTGTGAGTCAAAACCTACATTTTGTAAGAACCTAGTTCCCTTTTTAAGCTGTTACCATATAGGTAACACAGCCCTCAACTCTGTTCTGCTATCCCTTATTAGATGTTCAAAAAGGTTGTGATTTTGTTTTGGTCTGTAGGGTTTTTTTACCATCAAACCACTCCCAGTTTTGTATTCTATTGGCAAATTATATTTTGGTAGGTGAAAAAAAAATTGCTCTGTTTGTGAAGCTGCTTTTGGCTATGGCAGGAAGTCATTAAAGGGAGGTTTCAGTGAGTGCTAATCTCTCATAAACAACAATTATTTCCATGAGCATCAAAACTAATGAAGCCTATGGATTTGTCTTGTGGTTGGATTCCCAACTGCTTAATAACTTGCTGCCTCTCACTGAAGCTTTTCCTTTTACTGGAGCATTCGTAATGATCCTCTTGTGGTTTCTCTGGTGTCTAATACAGGCTGAGTTTGTGCTGCAATCTTTCCTCACTGTAGAGACAGATACTGTCTCTCTTCTTTGCACAGGTATCCAGTTTCGCAAAGCTTATATAATAATTTGGTGTCTTTGAGACAGCTGCGTCTCTGTCAGACTTAGCTCAGACTGGTCCACAGTTTCAAAAGTTACTAGATTAGGAGTCAGCAGAGACAGTGATACATGTACCATGTTTACTTCGGAATCCAGGCTCAATGTTCTGTTTCCTTTATTGTTTTTTGTGAGTTTGTTTACCTCCAGGAACTGAGACCACAGGCTCCATGTTGATTCATTCATGCACGTCTATCAGTCTTTGCTGGTGACAAATAAGTTATCAGCCTATGCGTTTGACTATACAATTGTAAGAGGAGTGTGTTTGCAACCTTCTTGAACTATTCATGGCCATTTCTCATAGGAAAGACTCTATAATTCAGTGTCATAAATTTCCTTAAACTTTCTGTTCCAGGCATCTTGCAGTACAGGTTGCTTGGCAGAGCACTACCCTCAGATTGCTTGTGCAGGCAAACTGGATTAGTCACGAGTTCTACAGCTTTTCCAGTGACTACTTGCACCCCTTCTCTGTTGGACAGAATTACCAGTGAAGACCAGTACCTCAGGGAATTTCTATACATGTTGTGACATTTGCTAATTATCGCATGCTAATTCCATTATTATGGATTGATATTTGTGTTTGCTTAGCTTTGGCCCAGTAATCTTGTTGCTACCTGAATTTTTATGTGAGACTTTTCAGATGATCTCTCTTAGATCAAAGCCAACCTCTATGCGAACTTTCTTACTCTACATCAAAAACAAACCATGACACGTTCTGGTGAAACACCTCATGCCAAACAAAACAGATGTGGCAATGTGTGGTGAACATTTTATAAAACGGGTCTTTAAGTGTACACTGTTCTGTCTTTAACTGTTCTCTTTTGCCAACAGAACCCAACAGAACCCTGCAGATACAAAAAGAAGAGAAAAATATTTGACATAATTTCATCTAGAATTTCTTCCTGTGTAAAAAGCAGGAACAGTAGAAAGTTCTTCCTTTTATATATTTGCTTTTTTTTTGCTATGTGAAGCATTACTTCAGTGGAATATTTAGTTTCTTCTTTAAATGTGAAAAGTTATTCCCTCTATTTTCTCCATCACTTCCTGAAGAAAAATAATTTCAGACATTATTTTAGCATATCATGGGCTTTTGCTGGGATCACAAACTGTGGTCCAGCCATAACCGTTCCCACACTGCTCTGCAGAGATCTTCCTTTTGCCTTGGAAGATATTCTTGATCACTTCCTCACTTGCTCTATTCCTGTGAACTTCAATTGAGATCATCCTATTGATTTGAGCAAAAAGTAGAAAAGGTTCTGGCATGACCTAGCTGTGGCCTTCCAGTACCTAAAGGTAGCCTAGGAGAAAGATGGAGAGAGATTATTTACAAAAGCAGGTAGTGCTAGGACAAGGGGGAGTGGCTTTAAAATGAAAGAGGGGAGCTGTTAGATTAGATACTAGAAAAACAAACCACTACTGTGAGGGTGGTGAGGCACTGGCACAGGTTGCCCAGAGAAGCTGTGGATGCCCCATCTCTGGAAATGTTCAAGGGCAGGTTGGATGGGGTGCTGAGTAATCTGGACAAGTGAAAGGTGTTCCTGCTCATGACAGGGGTGTTGGAACTTGATGACCTTTAGGGTCCCTTCCAACCCAAATAATTCTATGATTCTATAATAATTTTAAGTTCAGTAATAGATACTTTGAATATTATACTACTGCAGATCAACATGCTGCATGGAGACAGAGGTAGGGGCTTAAAGCAGCTTCTTGAACTGCTGGTAGTTTTTTCTTCATTGCTCCAGTACTTTTTGAAGCACCATACTGCCATGTACATTTTTGTCCAATTACAAGAGACACAGAAGTATCCCATTTACAGTCAGGTCTCCATCTTCTACTGCAAGTATTGGCTTTTGCTATGGTGGTGATTTTTTTTTCAGAACTGAGGGTGCTGGTTTTGGTGCTGTTTCACTGTATTTACACCAGCATGCTGTGCTAGTACCAGCAAATCGTTGTTGCAGTGATACATTTACTGAAATTCCTCTGTCTTATGTTATGACTAACAAGCCAAGCTCAGCTTGTGTTATTTACCACAGCATGTGCTGGTTTTTTGCAGACTTACTTTGACCTCCACATGTCTTTTATCAGCTTTTATCAGCTTTTAAAGCTTCTTTTATCAGAACTGTGTTATCTGAGAATTGTCTATTCTCTACAGCTGCTCTTCTGGACAAAATAATTTCTTCTTATCAAATCCGTGTTGTTGTGTCATGGACTAGTTTTAGCCTGCCTGTTGTACTTGTAAACAGAGTGAAGACACAGAAGAATTCTTCACTAGGAGAACTGTGGCATTTAAACTGGATTTTGAATTATTGTTTAAGGAGCTTCCTTCTTTCTGCCCTTCCCTTTCTCTCTCTCTCTTCATTAATAACATATGAAAACTGTCCCTCTAATTTAGTTACCTAATTCATAAGACCAAATTTAGACAGTCTGAATAGTCCTAAACTCTCAATAATGTATTTTTCCTGGTATGTTTCTTTAAAGTTTTATAGTTACCTTCTTCTGCTTGAGCTAACTGGAAGCTATTAAAATAGTGCAATACTATTACCAAAAAAAAGCTACTTTCTCACCAACCATCCTGATTTTGCTGTCATCCACTCATTTAACCTTCCCTGGTTGTCCTTTGCACACTTTGTACCTCTCCTGCAGAGATTTTAATTGCTCTATTCCATTGCCGAGGTTATTTTCTTCATTAGTACCACTACTCCTGGTATCACATTCTGCAGTTTAAAAAGCATTCAGAGCCAAATATCTGACAGAGCCCTGCTTCATTCAGCATCTGACTCTGACTGATCATCCCTGTCTGCCATAAGTCTCTGAATAATCCCAGCATCCACTTGCAGCTGGCTCATGTCCCAGCTTCTTAAAAACCACAGTTGTTCAGAAACAGTGCGTTTTCCAAAACATTGATATTATAAATCCGAATACATTCTTCAAAGCAAATCCAAAGAAAGGTCCAAAACATAAAAGTCATAGACTTTGAAGTCTGTCCCACCCCCAGCATGCCAATTTATGATGGCATTAGTCTACATTCAGCCATAACTAATAACCAAAATCAAAAAGAAACAACATTGTAGGGTGCACTCTGCAAAGCAGATTCCTGAAGCACTTTAGCCAGATGGCTGTGCTAATCCATGAAGACTAATTTACAAAACAAAACAAAAATGTTCCAATGTTAAGAAACAAATTGCAAATAGTGGTACTAAACCAGGATGTGATTTTATTGAAGGTTATGTAGAGTTCCATTAAATTACTGTCTGTGCTCTAAAAGTTGTAGAAATAATGCCTAGTTACTCGAGCTTACATGTGCAATTACAATTTTTGGAGGTTTACATCAGTCATATCAAGACCAACACCTAATTATTGAACAGGGGTAAGGGATTTTGAGTGTGGAGTTTTGTGCCTACATCTTGCAGACAGTTATTGAAGAAAATAAGGTTTTCTTTTAAACAATTTTAGTTAACGTCTCAATGAATCTTTTATGCTTTTCAAATTTGAATAACTTGCTAGGAATTTGACATGCAGTACAATCTACAGATTTAAAAGTACCTGATACTATTGTTCTTTGTTATTTAAAGTACTAAAATATTTAGTCATCTTCAGCATGAATCAGAGTCTTAATGCTTTAGGTGCTTCAGCAGATGGGAGATCTAGGTTCCACTTCTCATATTTGTGCAATAGGTATGATTAAGTACTCTATGATATTGCTTTCATCATGTATTGAAATGGGTTGCCATCAGTCTGAAAATAGGAGATATTTTAAATGGGTATCACTAACCTATCAAATCACCCATTTAAACCAGAAATTTGTTCTTGAATCGTGGACACCTGTAAACCTATAAAACACAGTATTAGAGTCCAATATTTGGGAATTTGATGAAGTTTTTAGTAAAGCTTATCACTGTTTCTGCTCCTGGAGAATACAAAGTGCTTTACAGTTGCTTGAAACAGATTCCAAGTTCTTCAACCCTGTTGATATAATATGGGTTGTTGCTCTTTGTTATCCAGCAGATTCATGAGGATTTTTCACTATCATGGCTCTAGATAACCTCAGTATGGGCATTCACAAGTCTGGATGTGAATACACCTCAATGTGAAAGGACAGAGGGCTGATAATGAGAAAGGAGATCTGAAGGAGAAACAAACATTTTATCTTCATTGGTATTTATAGGCCAAAGGGCTTTTCATCCTTTCACCAGGATTAAATAAAGCAGAATTAAGTAAAAAGACTACAAGAACCTGGGAAGTTATATGGTAGAGGAAAATATCCTGAATCTGGCATGCTGCAACTCCATGCCTCCAGGTCCAACCAGTAGCAAGGACAGACTGTGCTGTTTAGTTGCAGGACATCACCAGACAGATATCTTTGCCAGTGCCTGTTTTCCATACGGCATCCTTTGGGAACTTTAATGCTACCAACTGGAGGATTTTGTACATCAATCATGACAACTGTAGTTATCGATGATCCCTACACAGGTACTACAGAGGATCATCCTTACACCCTCTTCCCTTAAATAGCCATGAAAAGTTAACTAGAGTCTCTAATGCATTATAGTTAATTTTAAAAATCACTGGAGAATAAATAAAGTGATATCAAGTCCTGCAGAAATAAACCTAAGAGAAGCCTGATGGAGACAAGAACAGAAATCTCCTTGAGGAAAGAAATGGCTGGAACCACATCTGTGGATTATGCAGCAAACTGAAGGGAACACAGAGTGAGCAGTAGTATATAACCTGGATCACCTCAAGGGATGATAGTTTTTATGGTATCTTCCCAAGATTTTAGATTTAAGACATTTACTTAATTTGTCTGCAATATGACAACAGGACTGAAATGTGTTTGAGTTTTCGAAAAGGTTTTACACCTCTTGAAAAGACTGTTCCCTAACAACAATTTCAACTGCCTCCAGGCATTTATCTTGTTTAAATCACGTACATAAAAATAGGAAAATTAAATAAGACTTCTTAATAAGACATTCATCTGAATAAATCTGTAATTGTCTTGAACAGAAAGTGTTTATGAACTCCTGAATACATCATTGCATCTTCACAAACTGTAAGACAGAGTTTGACAAGCAATTAGGAGTCTCAAGATAGAAATTGCTATGAAAGTCCAAGGTATATTTGTTATTAATCATTGTGTAGCTCCTCACTACTGTAAATCAACACCAGTACACTGAAGTCAACAGAGTAATTGAAGCAACATTGATTTTTCACAAGCTGCAAAGCTAACCCAGAGCATTTCAGTTTTATTCAGGTTTCTTTAAAGAAATATAGATCTATTTTTTTATTTCTCCCCCTTTCTATAAGTTGAAGAAAGTAAATACTAAAGCTAGATTACTTAAGTATTTAGAATTGAGCACGAGAGGATTAAGAATTTATATTAAGGCCTTTTTTCAGTCTTTCATGTATAAAATGTTTCTATTCTTGTTTTGTACTAAATTGTAATTTCAGTTACAACAATGTACTTATGGAGCTTTGCTAATGAGATACAGTGCTATTGCTGAGATAAACATCTGACTGATAGTACTTTACATGCACTCCAGTGATGAATTTACAATGCAGCAATTTTTCATATAGGAAAAGTTTGCTAGAATACATTACAAAGATATTTGTGTAGTCACAGAATCATGGAATTGTTTGAGTTCAAGTGGACCTTAAAGATCATCTTATTCCAGTCCCCTTGGTGTGAACAGGGACACCTTTCACTAGATCAAGCTGCTCAGAGCCCCATCCAGCCTGGCCTTGAACACTTCCAGGGATGGGGCATCCACAGCTTCTCTGGGCAAACCTGTTCCAGTGCCTTGCCACCCTCACAGTAAAGAGTTTCTTACTAATAACTAAACCCACCCTCTTGCTAAAAGAGTTCCACCTCATCCTATCACTACACTTCCTGACAAAGAGTCCCTCCCCATCCTTCCTACAGACCCCCTTTAAGTACTGGAAGTTTGCTACATCTGCACTTGTTTTTCATCAGGGTGAAAAATAGATGCAATGGATTAATAAGAGGAAGGGAAGTCCCAACATATATCAAATAAAATACTATGCTTCTTGAAAGTAAATTTTTGAGTTTTGACTTTTCACATTAAATACTCAGGATATGTCAGATAATACTAGGATACAAACCATTTACCCCAGTGTTTTGGATTACCTAAATTTAAGGTGTTTATTTTGAGTTATCATATTTCCAAAAGCTAAAAAAGTGGAGCAGGGGAGAGAGGAGAATATCTCCGTAGCAGCCCTAAAGGGGTGAGTGGGGAGCAACACTGTTCATGTCTGTGCTTCCATGCCTGTGACTGCTGTACAAGGTGGGAAGGACACAGACTGCCCTGAAGTAACCTCAGGGACTTTTGACTTGCAAATGCTGTGCACCCCCCTCCTGCCATCACATCCCCATTCCCTCACTCTTTTGCCCCAAGTTTGCGCACCCCAATCTGTTACTGTTACTTCCTCCTTTACTGCCTTTCTCACAAACATGTGCTGCAGCCCCTCACTCCCCACACCAGCCCCCCTCCTTTTTGCTGAGAGCTCCTCCAGCCTTGGAAGTCTCATTTGTTGGATGTCTCACACCTCTGCCTCAGGCCCAGCTTCCCTGGGAGCCTTCAGTATTTGTCACATCCATGCAGTCTCCTCCAGCTGTTGCCAGTCAGCTGCTGTTCCTGCTGTCCTTCTCCTCTCTGTCCATACTCCCATGGCTACCAGCACAAAGAGGGCTCCCTCCTGGTTTCAGTGTCTTACCTACAAAATCTTGCTTGTTGCAGATAAAAAGAAATCCAGGGACAAGTTGCATTTACCAAAAATCCACTTGGATGGGACACTTAAGGAAGCAAAAGGTATGTTCAGAATAAAAGCCCACAGATGTATCATGGCCCTACTAATTTCTCAAAATTAGCATTGGATTAATACATTATTTATTTGAACATGGTGCTAAATAAATGCAGATTCTGTTATGCAACATATCACAGAGAATACAATGTGCCATAGATTCATCACATCTGACATGGAATAACCTCCAGCAGTAGGTTAAAATGGAAACATTTTTTATTCTTACTGACAGTTGGACCCAATTACCCCATGGAAAACATCCAGTGTTGAAAGAATGGGTCCGATTTGGAGGCCTGTGAAGCAATCCCTTAGAAACTGTTTGGGGTACTTAGCCAGATCTCTATTTACCCAAGCCTTTTCAAACTGCCTCCAAACAGATGTAAATAACTCTTGTCTAGAGTCATATAATTTTATTGCCGAAGTAAATGAACTGAGGAGGAGACAAAGAATGCAGAGCAGAATAGAAAAGGTCAGTGTTACTCTCTCCACAGTGACAGTAAAACATGGGGATGCAAAACAGAGATGGGAGGGGGGGAATTGCAAGGAATGAAGGAAGGAAGGAAGGATAAATACCACAGTACTCTCTTGCAGTAGCATGTGATTCATAAAGCAGCAGTGCGTGAAGAGGAGGAAGGGTGATTCACCTGAGAAATTCACACTGCTTAGTACTGCAGCATCTCTCATTTCAGAGACTTGAAAACTTTGACATTTCCATGCCACAGCCTCAGTGCTGCCCTTGGTACTGCACAGGCTTTCTCTGCAAGCAGCAAGTCTGAAAAAAAGAGACCTCATGTCTGATCAGCTGCCATGGAAATACAGCCAAAAAGTGTTATACACCAACTCTCACTGTCTTTTTGAAAAAGGAATTGTATTTTTACCCCAATTTCATTGAAAAAGAACTGAGGCACAGACAGATCAGCTGCCTTTCCTGAACTCAAAATACAAATAAATCACTGGCTAAGCTTTCATTAAAACCCACATACATTCTCAGCTGTGTATCCTTCCCTCTCACCTTTTAAATGACCTCTAAAAGTCTATATTTCCTTAGAGTTCCCCTGAATTAGCCAAAGTGCAGCAGTGGCAGCAGCTGCTGTGCAGCAGCAGCCGGTTAGGTCCCTCCATTCCACTCTCCCATCACACCTTTCCCATGACTAGCTGCCTAAATAGGAACTTCATACCTTTTAAAGCCACATTTCAAAATAAATACCTGCAATTTAAAAAATTCTGTTTCTGTGTTGGACTCTCACACTATGTAACTCAAACATAATGTCTGCTGACACTTGAGCATTTCATACACACAGGAGTATCAAACCTAGTAAGTAGAGAAAAGAGAGCTACAGGAGTAACAGCATCAACTTCCAAGCAGATTGGTTGAATTTAACAAACCATAAAGCATTTCATTTTGGGGTCAGCAAGCTGCTAAGCCTAACATATGCAGATTCTATTAATTTTCATGCCTGGCTCTTGGAAAGACTGAAAGGGGAAGAGGAAGAGATACAGGATACACAGGCAGAGCTGGCTGCACTGCTGATGAAGAGGACACAAGAAAGCTTACTCTGCAGTACCCAGCACTCGGATGCCATCTGTCTCTCCTCCTCAGAAGATCCAAGTTCTGCAGTGCTGGACAAAGAGATGGGAGGGCTCTGGGTAACCCAGCCAGCCCTGGTAATTCACTGCTGCTCCTGATCTAGAAATAAAAGAATTCACTCATTTCCCATTTGCATGCATGTCTGAGGCACGGAAAGGAGGATTTTGCTTCGGATGATTTCCACAGAACTGATCGAATCTAGTGATAGGAGGGGAGCATTGCTTTGCTGGATATTGAGAAGCAATAACTGATATTACATTGCAACTGATATGTGACATGCTCCGCATAGCTAAGTGTGCCATCATCTACCCTCAAAGATCAATCACCTCCTGGTGAAGGCTGTCCCAGGTTTATACTGAATTAAGGACACTATAAAAGTAAATCAGGCAAGGCTGGAAACTCAGGAATGCTTTTCCCAATTAAGAACACAAGAAGCAATTAGTTAGGCAAAATGCAGCTGGAATTTGGCCAGTAAAATGAAACCCTGTTTTTATAAGAAGCAGCACAGGATCCTTAAGAGCACAAATGTAATCTAAAAAAGGAGAGAAGATAGAATTACTGCTCTTTTTTTTCCTGTCATAGTATGGTTCTTTCATTTTCCTGATTTTTGCTTATAAATGACTTAATTATATTCTCTATTCATAAACATTCAATGATGCATTTGCTTAGAAGTCTAATCCTACAATTGTCATTGCAAATGAACAGAAATATTATTTGAAGGGCTATACATTGAGAATAATTCCTTGATCAGGAAATTAAGCTTATTTTAGTGAACTGAGTACAGGTCTCATAATGAATATATTCTAATACAAATGTGAAAACTCCAAATATGAATGTGGGGAGATGTTTAATTTTTATGTCTGAATCAGCCACTTTTTGCTACTCTAATGATTACAAAAGCCAGAGAGAAGCAAGGTGTCATTTTTGGTTCAGATGTAAATTTGTATTATATTGAGCATTTTTTGTTTACAAAGAAAATTTCTGTTGCATAGAGTGTAGGTGAATTTCTAAACAAAATGAAGAACAAAGCATAGTCATAATAAGCAACGTTCCCTGAAGCTTATAGGGCCAGAGCTCGTTAAAAAAAACCCCAAACCTATGATAATAAAGCACCGTGAAGGTGGATAAAGGTTTGTTGGTAATATGAAAGGTATGAAAGCTGAACAAAGAAACCTGACAGGGTAAGATGAATTTAACTTTTAACTGTACATATAAATATATGTGTGTGTGTGAATGTTACTGAAAATGAAAAGAAAATATTTCTTTGGATGGGTTTACAAAGAGAAGAGCTAGAAGAAGAAATTTTCATTTTTCTTTTGTAATCTAGATAGTGTAAAATTATTCTGTCTTCACAACCTCAAGGCAAAGAAGACAGTCTGCTTCTCTAGCTAAAAAAAACAATCTGTCAGATTTTTTTTAAAGGAAGTCACAACCGATTTTTCATGAAATAAAATGCAAGAAGATTAGAGCTTTGTGGTGACAATGAAATCTGCTCAAAACTCTTACAGTGAAACCCAGAGCTCCAGTGAGGTCGTGCTTGAGGCATTGATCCTGCAATAAATGAAGTTTAGATTCTGTAGATTCAGGGCTTGAACTGTCAAACATGTAGGGCTTTTTATTCATCCAGATTTAATTTTTTTTTTTCATTAACTCCTATATTTGAATAAAGCTAAAGGTTATCAAAGTGAAAACGACCCATAGCACACAGACCTCAAAACAAACTGTGTCATGTAATGTGTCCAATTTACTATTCTGCCATATTACACACTACTGTGTCCAGCTGGCACTCTTTTTGTATACTACCTATTTGCTGTAACAGGTGAGTTCTGCCTCTGGGTTGATGCTTAACCATTTTTCTTTTCAAGGTTTGAATTTTATCAGAGTCTCCATAAAGTTTTCAAAAGCCCCAATATTAAGTTATTGGACTACTCTATATGAAAATCAATGTTCTTCTCTGAGTCTAAGGCCCACTCAGGTGCTTGTGAAAAGAATCTGATGAACTTCTAAACACTAAGCTCAGGTATCTGGGGTAGCATCAAATTAACTGAGTCAAGGATCCAGCTTTTCTGCTTAAAATAATTTTGTAAAAGCTGGATCATAGTCTTATTTAGAGCTAACAAGCTCAAATTTTGCAATTAGGGTGCAAGAAAATCTTCCAGTACCGCTCACATTTGGTCATTTGTCAAAACAAACCAGAATCTGTTTCCAAATCAGTGAGTACTTAAGATCAGGAATTATATGTCTGTGTTTGTTTCTTTAGTAGTTAGCATGCTGTGGAAGGTGTACAAACAGTCAGTCCCAAACCTCCTGAATACAGGCAGTGCCCCACTCTGTGCCAAGTTATTCCAAGCCCCGGGTAGCATTTAATTTACCAGCGTACAGAAATTGCAGTAGTGTTCGGTGCTGGCTGGCACAGCACGATAGCACAGGTCTAGTGCAGATAAAAGAGATTCATAGCTCTCCACAGGAGTTACAGAGAGATTTTTAAAACAACAAGAAGAACAGCAGCCTACAACCAGTTGAAGGTCAGTTACAAAGATGAGGGAGCCAACTCTTCTTGGTAGTTATGGACAATGTTGGAAGAGGCAACTGCCAAGTCAGTTTGGTTTGGGCATTAGGGGAAATACAGAGACATGTGGAACCTCTGTCCTTGGAGGTGTTAAGACTTTGGCCAGGCAAGGCCATGGCTGGCAGTAATTATGCTTTGAGGGGATTTCCAGAGGTGCCTTCAACTGGCATTTCTGTAACACAATGAAGCCACAAATAAATTTCCTGTAGGCTCACTTACGTAATCTTGTGCTTTTGGAAACCCCGAGTTTACAGGATTTTAACCTTCACATTTTGTGTAAGAGACTGGAGATGGGAGAAGTAGCAAAACTGACAGGAAAGAATGAATGCTCTGTGCTTACCTTGACTGGTGTTTTCCAAGCCCAAAAGAAAATTTAAATAGGTATTTTGTTAATGACTGAAAAGATGTGTCATTCATGTAATCCCCAAAGAGACAACATTCAGCACCTTAAGCTGAATTGTATTTGGATTTTGTGCATGCATACAAAAACCTCAAAAATCAAGATAACTGAAATCTGAGGGCAGAACCTGAGTCCTTAGAACAGACTGGTGTTTCACTCTTAAAAGAAAGAGTGTATTTTCCAGATAGATGCATTGCATAGATACTTCTCATTGCACTCAGTTACTCTCAACAATAGTATCTATCACTGTGCACGTGGGTTAGATACTGGAGAAATAGATTTGTTGTTTGTAAATGGCATTCACCTTTTGCTTATTTAAATGGTAATTTCAAAATCAGCTTTGCTAGTACCTATATTCTATTTAGAGATATATGCACTTCTATCAAAGAGAAGTTTCCACCCCCTCATCAAGAATAGTGTGATAATTCTGAAAGCCCAAGCATGCAACCTATCTTCAGCTTGAAGTCATGCCTTTGAAAATGAGTATCCATTTTCAGTTACTTGCAGAAGCTTTGGTTTGGGGAAAGGAGGAAGACTGGAGGCTGACTTATTTTTCTTGCATTCAGGTGGAAGAAATCTCACTCCATGTTATTGTAATAGAAACACAGGGAAGGAACGAGCCATGTAGAAATCTGTGGAGTTGCCTGGAGGACAGAGCTGAGTTTACAGCAGGCTGCTCACCTCTGAGCATAACAGACTGCAACAACACCAAAAAGCAAATATCCATGCCAGACTAAGCAGAATACCACAGCTATTTACAAAGAAACACATGTCAACAGCAATTTTCTTTAGAAAATTCCTTATTACTCATGGTGGTTTAAAGGCCTCCTGCACAACTTAAGGAGACAAAAAAGGAAGAGAATATGTTACAACAGAACTAGGAGTTCACCTATCACACTACCTAATATTCCACTGGAACTAAAAAGGTACTTAGTCATTTCATAAAATGAAAGTAGCATTACTTCTGGTTTCTTGTCTAGGAAAGGAGATGCTATTTACAGAATCACAGAATGTGCTGGGCTAGAAGGGACCCACAAGGATCATCGATTCCAGCTCTTAACCCTGCACAGCACCGTCCCCACAAGTCACACCATGTGATTCACTCTGGGAAGAACCCTTTTCTTAATATCCTACCTAAACTTTTCCTGACACAAATTCAGGCCATTCCCTCATGTCCTGTCACTGGTCACCACAGAGAACAGATCAGTGCCTGCCCCTTCTCTTCCCATCACAAAGAAGTTGTAATTGCAGTGAGATCTCCCCTTGTTGCAGTTGGCCTGTGCGGGGAAGAGATGATGCTGAGTCCAATTCAGAAGGCTGAATATTTTATTATTATTATAACTATATTTCAATACATTAGTATATATTTAAAGAGGAGCTCCTTAAACTACATCCTAACTTCTAGCTATCATATCTAACTACTGTAACTGTAACTAACTCGTGACTCCCTCTCTGCAGGGAATCCAGACACAGGTGCATACCATTGGCCATCAGGGCCAAACAATCCTCACCAGTGTCCAATCAACCAATCACCTCAGGTAAACAATTCTCCAATGCATTCCACATGGAAAAACAAGGGACAGGAATAGAAATTGTTTTCTTTTCCTTCCTCTCTCTGCTCTTCTATGAAACTTTCTTCAGGGAGCAGAGAGATGTGGGCACTACGTCCCCTCAGTCTCCTCCAGGCTGAACAGACCAAGTGCCCTCAGCTGTTCCTCACATGGCTTCCCCCCAAGGCCCTTCACCATCTTCATGGCCCTCCTTGGGAGGCTCTCTAACAGCTTAATGTCCTTCTTATACTGTAGTGACAAAAACTGCACACAATATCCAAGAAATACAGTAAAAGAGTGGGAGAGCAACTTGGCAAGGTGTCCTATCACATACTTCAGATTCCTCATTTATAGTTTATAATTTCATGAGGCCATTCAGTTTGTAATTTCCTTTCTTCCCTTTTCTATCATCAAAATGTGATAACAGAGACAGAAATAATGAATCAGAGAGAACCTTTTGCCTCTAGAAATTCTCTTCCTCTGAAAGTAGAAATTGTATTATTAATTTATACAGTAAAGCAGAATGAATTAATTAAGAAGGCAAACACAGAAATATATTTTAGCTTCAATTTTTATGCATACACATTTCTATATATATTACATATTTCATAAACTATGTGCCCACCTCAAGCACATGATGGTACCCACCAGACCTGTGTTCTGGGACATCACTGAGTTTTCCTGGCCCTGCAGCCTTGTGGTGCTCCACAGAAGTGCTGCCTACACTTGTTCTCTAAAGGAGAAAAGACTACTTTTCTTTCTGCAGATGAACCAGAAGCAGCTCAAGCTTCCTTAAGCGTGTCTGCCATGTTCATCTAAATAACCTGAGGCATACCAGCAGACAGACTAGGCTGCTTTTTCATGGCATTTTTCAGCCAGTCTAGATGCAGACGGCAGCTGAAATGTGTGATCTCACACTCCCCTGGCACCATAGGAGATGTTGCTGCTCCCAGCTTTGCACTGGCATTGCATAAATGTGTGAGGGAGAGCAAAAAGTGATCTGGCTGGAAACTATGGGGGTTTTTCTGGAGTTTCTGGCAGAGCAGCCCCCTGATCTCATTTGCACAAGAATATATGAATGTGAGTGGGAATGCAAGGAGTCCTGGGAAAAACACATCACGGAGCAGAGGGGTGGGTAGCAACCATCTCTTTCAGCAGCAACTATTACTTAAATTATCTCAAAATAATCATACAATCACTGTCAAGCCTACTCTTTTGTGATACCTCCTCTGTGGAGTTCGGAGCACCAGCACAGGAGTGTCCTTCCTGGCTGGACACCTTCCAGGGACAGATGGCAAAAACCAGCAAAGTCCTTTACCTTCCTCCAGGGTCTTGATCTGCAGCATGCAAACCTCACGTGGCGCGCCTCAACCTTGAACTGTAAGTGCTGCTACTGCCTTTAAATATTCTGTGTGGGCCAGCCAGAGACAGCACTTTAAATACAGCTGCTAGCAGGTAGGTTAGATATTCAGTGGAAGAAAACATCCTTGTTTTATTTTTGGAGATACTTCCCAGCTTTCCAGCAGGCTCTTAAAGACCACATATGTCGTATAGACCCTGGATTGTGCTATAAAGGACCTGGGAATATGACTCCCTACAAAATGTTACATTGGACTGAAGCACTGTGGGACAGCAACACATGGCAACAGCCAAAGGGGCAAAGAAAAGATGGAAGGAAAATTTTATAACTCTATAGCCTTAATAGTGTCTGGTTGTGAGATTTCAGTAGAGATGAAATGTGGTAAATTTTATCAAGGCTTCATAAGGGATAAAAATCTAAGGCTGCATTAGAAAAAATGTTTTCTGTTCTAACGTCAACTTCCAGTTTGCATGAAACAGAATTGTAGAATATGCAATTCCATAGGAATACTTGACAATACAGAAAAAGGCATAATACTCTACCTCTTGTCTGTGGGACATACACTGCCCATAGATTTGTGTAGCCTATGTATGGTTAGGAGAGACTTTGTTCATATACATAGCTAAATAGAAAGATAAACAATTACGTAAAATCAGCACTCTGGCTTGATGCAGCACTTTAAGTGGGTCTGTTCTGTCTTTTTCTTTTTGGAAGACTTAAGTAACACTTCTTTTTTGCTTTTTGTAAAGGCCATGTAGCAGGGTGGGGAAAAAAAGAATGGATTTGAAGTACACCTTGCAAATAGTAAGCTTTATCTTTTTATCACCATTATTCCTAGTAAAAGGTTATTGAAGGACTTCATTGCTCTTACTATAAGGAATAGTCTTCTAATTTTCAGCCTAAATCAATATATTTTCTCAACCAGACCCAAAAAGAAACCTCCAGAGTTGGTTATTTAGCTGAGTTCTCTTTTGTTGCAAACTAACTGATTTCAATTTGCCATTTTCCTTAGCAAAGTGATAATTACACAGCAACAGTTTTATTGATCCATTATCTATAGCCCTTTTTATATTAGAAGAAATACATCTCATTTGAATTTTCTTGGATAGGACCAAAACCAGTCAGTTGTTTGAACCTCTAATCATAGTTCCTATTTTCTGAACCTCTGGTTTCTGCTGTTCTCTCTCACAGCCTCCTCAGAACCTAACCTAGTGGTGACCTAAGCTGGCACACACCTAAACCAGTGCACACCTCCAGCCTCCAGAGGCTTCTAAAGGAGGAGTGGAGCACAGTAATTATCTCCCTGTGTTTTTCATGACATTTACATGCCATTTCCAGGGTTTGGCATCACATTGCTGGCTCGTATTTCACCTGTAACTCTCTAACCTTGTTTTCTGCCATGCTGTTTCTTTGCCAGGTATTTCCCAAGGTTTTTCTACATTTCATTTCCCTTCCCTTCCATAGCTCTTTGTGCTCACCTCTCTCATAGTATTTATGCTGGAGGTGACACCATAATGCATATCATCAGTCAGCCTGGCTCCTTTATTGCAGAAGAAATACGTGGTAGCTCTTCTAGGAAACATTGCTTACAGGTGTGTTGATAATTACTTACACCTGCTTGAGGGAAAAGAGAGAGGCATATGGTGGAAAAACATTGATCACCAATTGTGCAATTAAACCGTAGTGTGGGTCCAGCAGGCCCTCAAAGCTCTGTTGTGCTTGTAGATCACTGTCAAGAAGTGAGTGTACAGGTCTCCTGGAGAACATCACAGAAAGAAGGCAAACTGCACAGTGGATTTATGACAAGAACAAATGTATGTATTTGTGCAGCACCCCACGAAACCGATGGATTGTGGCAGAACAGCAGGGCTGTAGGAGTCATTTGTTAGTGAAAAATGTGCAGAGCTGGTTTAAACCTTTCAAATACAAAAGGGAACAAAAATTCAGGTTCAGATATGACAGTTGCCATATGTCAGGGGTTTTTTGTATATTCTTCCTGAAAAAATACTGGGCAGGGATGGAGGGTTGGGGTGGGGAGAACATCTCATTTAGGCACAGATTGTCCTTATTTGCATTTACGGATGTGTGTGAAGAATTTTTCTGTGTCCTTTGAACTCAAGTCACCCACAGAGCAATTCAGTTACTTCAGAAACCATTTGTTTTCCCTGTAGGTTCTACTGCTCACCCCGGGAGACCGCTAAGCTCAAATTATTATCATAGTTCCCCTTCCATCTTCACCACCCTGCCAAACACGGCAAATGGAGTACACTGTAGACAGTCCAGTTCACACATTGCCAAGTGCACTTCATGAAAATTTTGAAAGCTCATCCCTGCCTGGTATCAGAACTCCTTCTCAGGACATGACACTTCATAAATGTCACCTCATAATGATTGTGCTAATTGCAACAACCCTGCCTTTGTCAGAAATTCTTTTAAAGGTGACAGCATGGAGGAATGGTAGGGTGTTTTCCCAAGGAAACCTGAGGTACCCCTTTCTGTAGCCAGAACAGTTCTGCATCTGCTTGGCTTGATGCACATCATCACCCTACCTGACACTTTTTGCCCACTATAAAGTGTGTCTGCATGTTATCTCAGTTTACTTGTACAAATGATCTGAAAACTTAATTTAGAACAAATACCTAGGATAGTGAAATAAGGACCATTAGAGTAGCAACTCTTGTGCACTACTACTCTGGGTTTGAGAAGCAAAGAGTAAATTAATTGGTAGGGTAATGTAAAAATGAAATGGAAAATGATAAGGAAAAATTTTGTGTCTCAACTCTAGACACTGTATTAGTGCATCTATCAACAATTATTCAGCACAAATGACAGAACAAGTGAAATTGTCCCTGCTTATGCATAACTATTATGTTGTGTAGTTTGTACCCTTGAAACACTGGAACAGATACTGGATATTCAGATTCTTCTGTGACATGAGTATATGCACACATATAGGCACATGTAGATGTACATCCTTCAGTATGTACACATATATAATATATAAAGACACAGACAATGTTACTTGCAATTTATTTTTGCATTTGTAAAGTATGGGTAAAACCAGCAGCTTAAAATGTCATACCAACCAAATATGTTCTTCACTTAAAAATTCCTATGAAGTTGCTTTATTCAAAACTATTTCATTATTCTTCTTCTGTGAACTTCTCTTCACTTTCTTCTGATTCTTGAAGTTAGTATTCAGCTTAAAATATAAAGCATTAGGAATTAAATACAAAGCATGGATCTCACTGAGAGCCTGCACGAACTCTGGAGCAGTAAGATCACATTCCCTGAATGTTCACGTCCTTGGTGGCTGTGTGTGCCTTGGTATTAAACAGCGTTCACAAGTACTTGATTTGCCTCTCTCTTTAGAGCCCGTGACAGGTTGAAGACACTTGGTCATTGAAATGTCTCTTTAACTCCTTGCTTCTTGTCAGAGGACCAATGACTAACACCTTAGAAGAAAGATTTATCCTCAAAACTTTGCTTTTCATGGTACAGACTCTCAACCCATTCCTCAAGACTTGGCAAAAAACACATCCCGAGCCAGAGACTCTCAGATATACTTAGGATTTATGCACAGTGACAAAATCCATATTCTCATTGTGATTTCTGCTGTTAAAAACAAGTGCTGGGCAAGCTGAAAGAATTTTTCTTGTTGATTGTCAGCATGAAACTAATTTAAAGCTAGTAGCTCCAAATGTAGCAGATTATGAAACTGAGCATCTCCAGATTGCCCCTGTCTCTGAACAAAGCAGTAAATGAAATACGTGCTGACATCCATTAGACTACCGTGGTCACAGTGTAGCAGTATAGTTGTTTAATGGTTTTAATGGGGCAATTTCATGGTAGCAATGGCAGTCCAAGGTGGCCTCCAGGATGCCTTGGGAAATGCATGGCCTGAATGCTTCCCATGTACAGGTGGAAGAGTGAGTGTGGGTGTGGAAGATGATCAATAAGCCTTGCTCCTGTCAAAGTCATCCCAGCGTTTCTTTTAAAGCAGATAATCTTTAAAGGGGAAACTTCATGTAGATTATAGCTGAATGCAAACAGCCATTAAAGTATTGGAAACAAAGTTCCTGGGTAAAAGTAAAACCCAATAAAATCCTTTTGCAAACTACTAAGAGTTACTAAGGTACATTCCTGTACATCATTTTGGATCTCCAAGACCTAAGAAACCTAAGGAAAACCCCAAAATATTCTACCCTGAATGTTATCTTTAAGAATTAACTTTCTTCATTTTTTCTTGGTAATCTTATTTTGCGTCTCCAAGAAACGCTGCTAGGTACCTTTGTGTACTCTCCATCCATTTGTCCAACAATGAGCAGCTTACTTCCCCAGGTTTTGCCATATTCCTTAATAATCAAATTTCTTCTTCTTGATTGTTCATCCTACAAGCAACAGCTTATATAAAGGGGTTTTTTCCTGTGTGGCTCCAAATCAACAGATGCTGGGCTCAAATTGAATTCAGATTCAAACTGAACTCTTTGGATTGCCTTGTCAAGCATTATGTAGCTGAGGCTGGATAAAATTATTTTGGGTAGGACTCACTTTCAACATGTGTCATAGTCCACAATGAAATCTCCTTTTGTAGAGGGCCAATATGCAGGGAGTATTGAATCAATTGCAGTAGCTATTAGGTATTAGTAGCTATTAGATGACTTTCTTTGACTTTGGTCCTAGATCCTGTTTTATATATGCTTTCCATAAAATCAGTGCTCTTCAGTGCCCTTTCCCAACAACTTAAGACAGGCTTTTGGATGTAGTAAATACAAACTCTTACAGCCTCTGATCCAGCCCTCACACAAGGACCTAAACTCAAGTCTCATGATGTAGTACTCTATCCATAACTCAAATCACTGCACCTGCAATTGTGACTGATCTCTGCCTTACTACTATGGATAAGGACTGCTCTCTGCAAAACAGAAAATGGTAAACAAAATAATCAGCTGGAATTACATTAATTGCTTGTAGGCAAAATAACTTGCTAACTATATTGATAAGCCAATCTTTCAGAAAGTGGCCTTATCTTGGTCTGACTGCAGCCTAACTATCTTATCCCAGAGTCCAAAACAACTGATATGAATATTTCCTTGTATAATCCAGTGCCTGGCACGTGTCTTTTACCAGACTTCAAAGTTCAGGGGCATCTTCTCTCTTATCTCGAGGAGTGTCAATATGAAAAACTGGCTAGGCCAACATCTGATTCAAACCACTGACCTCTGAAAGAGCTGTACTTTGAACTCCGCTGTTTGTCACGCTGCCAGCTCAGAGGAGCAGCAATGCAAGACAGGCTGATCTGCCAAGGGTTCCTCATTTGCACCCACATGAAGACAACAACTGCTTGTGCAGATACAAACCAGCATGGGAGCAAGAAAGGGAATTATTTACCCTAAAGCTGCTGTGGTTCTTGATGTCATCAATGCAGAGTTCATGGTTAACCCTCTGTGCCCATTTTCTTGCTCCATCCAACAGCATCAGACCTGAATTATGAAGGAGTAAGGACCAGATGGATCCTATTGTTTTCACCTCTGCTTATAAACATGAAGAGGTGTAGCACACACAGTCAGCAGTACCAGGTTAAAGGTTCCTCTGTCTCACACTGGACTTGCTTGTACATCTGTAGGGTCATCCTGGACCCTGATGCCTGCTGGATCACTGCTGTCTTTTTCTAAGGGAAGAGTAAAATTCCACAGCAGAGTACAGGAGTCGTTCTGCAAAAGCAAAATAAATCAGCAAAGGAAGAAAACATTGTTTAAAGGGTAAAGGATGGGGACACAGGATTTTTGCAGTTTGATGGATGACTTGTTTTATTTGGCTCTGCATACTCCTGATATTTTCTCCTTCTGAAATTTATACTGAAAATTCTTTGTCAGTAACTTTTTGACACTATCAACACCAGTAATAAAGTTTATAAACTCCTAATCTTTCAATCCATCTTTCTCAGTCCCCATTATTTCTGCTACCAAGAGGGCAAAGAGCAAGCTTACAAATACAACTCTTGCAATTTTCTTACTTTTTGGAGCCCGTGAACTTTACCTCTGTTTTTTTTCTCTGAGTTGACATGAGGGTGAGTCATATGATTCCTGTTTCTGTTTTCTTTTTCCAGCTGTTCCAGGTTTGCTGGAAATTACTCACATGACCATAGACACGTACACGTGGCTTGCTAAGGGGAAATTTGCAAATCAGCTCTGCTTCAACTTGCTCTTTTTAAAGGGAATTAATTCATTCTCCTGCCTCACAAATACATTGGGAAAGGGACAGACCAGTTTCTCTGTGTGGGTGGATCACCAAACTATGTAAAATCTTACCGAAGTTGTTAGATATCCATATAATCCTTGTCATCATTTGTACCACAAAGGATGTAGAGAAGAGAATAAGTGATTTTTGAGGCTGTCATAGGAGAAACTGGGACTCAATTGATGTGTAAATCCTCAACGCTAGTCCTACAGTAATTGAAACAGTTAGGAAGTATCACTATTTTAGCTGTCTCTGAATGTGCTGGACTCAAGTTTTCAGCTGGCATTAATTTTTTCTTTCTATTGGGTGCCATGGTCAGTTAGACAGCAAACAATATCTTTTTTCTTTGTTAACGAGCTTGCTAGCATGAAAAAAGGCCTCATTTCAAAACTAAGATTTGTCTATTTGTCTCTAAAATGTGTTTTTCAGTTCTGGAGGACAGAACCATAATTTGAAAATCCTTTTTTATTTTGTCAGCTTGGGACCTGCTGGCATATCTTGTATTTATGGACATCTCCCAGTGAATAAACTACTAATAACATTTGATAAAAAAAAAAAAACCAACAAAAAAGTCAGTGTTCTGGCCAGCCTCAGTGCCACAGTGAAAAAGAGACAAACTAGAGCAAAAGCAAACTTTCAAGAATGAAAACACTTCTGGTCTGGATGATGAAATATGAAAAAAAAAGCCCATTTTTCTAACATGATTAAGTCTTTAAGGGTTTGTTGTTTTGGGGTTTCTGTTGGGACTTTTTTTTTCCTTTTTTTTTTTTTTTTTTGTTTTTTTGGTCAGTACAGGTCTGGTCTTTTGTGGACAAAAAGTGACTTACTAGATCATGGTTCCCCCTTCCTGCTCCCTCCTTTCTTCCCAGCTCTGGGGATTTATTTCAGCTGCCTTTCAAAATTTGCTCTGTTTGGAAGTTATGTATAGATTGCTTGCTGAAGTCTTTAATAGTAGGGGCCACAAGAAACAAGCTTTTGGAAAATATTCACTTTATATTTGTTCTTATACATATAAGAACAATGTTTGTTGGTTAAGAACTTTTGTTTCAGTTGCAAATTAAATACTTTGAATTTGAATATTGAATTAAGACTGTCCAGCCTCTTGCTTCTCCCCTCTTCCATTCATACCATGCCTGTGGGAAATAATTGCCTTGTGTTCAAAATGGTGCTATCTTCAGCTACAATGACAAATTATTTTACTTATAGGAACATACCTCATCTGGAACATGTCCAGACAGAAGTGAATGAGTGAGCAGCTATTCAATAGACTGCTTTATTCTTGCTTAGCATAAAGCTCCAAGGTCTCAACATCACCAGCCAAGCCCTAGTAAAAGGAACATTATAAATTTACTCAGGGGTTATCCCTGGCAGTCATCCTTACAGTATCTTGATGAATCATCAGCCTGTTCTGGCCTAATTTCAGATTTTATAGGTCTGATGCTTTGTGACTACTTAACATTACACTGTCCCATTGATTGCAAATGAAATGCTGTAGCACTTCCACATGCCAGTTTCCTTAAACAAGGCACTCAGAAAAATCAAGAGTACAAATATGCAACTGTCTATGAAAAACTTGACTCAAATTTCTTACCTCACAGGAATCTGTTGTATAAGCAAAACTGAGTTATTTGGGATAATATTTCTCTTTTACAGATAATTGAAAAGGTTAATACAATTGAGGTCAGTCAAAGCCTCCATCCATCCATCCATCCATCCATCCATCCATCCACTCACCCATCTGCCTCTCTGCCTTAACAACATATGAACCTGCTGGGCAGTTTCAACCCAGTTTCACAGAAGGTCAGTGATGTCAAAGACAATTAATGCTCTTCAGATTTGGCACACTTGGGTAGAGCTGGGGACCTGGAGTGGGCTCAGACACAACATGCAGACATTTGCTTAGGCAAATAGGGAAGTTACAGAAGTAGGGGAAGGAGTTTAAGGAATGAATGGCTGGAAACCATGGGAAAACAGTTTTTTTTTTGTTCTGTGGTTCATGAAAATATTTTTCTATGGACTTCCATATCTTCAGAATTTTTTAGGCAGGGCTCCTGTTTGTTTTTTTTTTTTAATTATTCTCCTTCACTATACAACCCTAATTAACTCCCAGAGAAAGCTTAGGCAAAAAAAAAAGGAATAAGTGGTATCTTTAAAGACTGTACAAGAACATATATACATCAGCAAGAAAGGTGTGGATAGCAAATTATACCTGCACAAGACTGCCTTAATTCTGCCATTTCTTCCCTTGTATGTGTTTGATGCTTGAACCTCAGAAACCCTGCTTTTAACAGGGTGGTTTGCAAATCTAAGCTTTACACATACACAGATGGGAGCTGCAAGACTATGAAAGTGTGCAAAGCATTTCTGACTGCAGCTTCATTCCTGCAACTGAGAGTTTGAAATACAGAGTTCTTGGCATTGTCTTATTAGTGAATTGCTAAATTTGGCCTATTTTAAATTCACAGTTCAACCATATTATTTGAAAGCAGGAAACAATTACTGAATCCACTTTTAGAAAAGCCTAAATGATAGCAAAACATATGATGTACAACAGCTTTTTAATGTTGATGCAGCTGGGTCCTGAGTTTGAGAACTTATTTATTTTATGGATTTCAAATAACACTACTAATGCCTTACATCTTGACAGAATTTAACAGAAAGGGGTTCATTTATTTCAACAGACTGGCTTATGGATACCAAAAGGGTAAAAAAATTATTTGTGCAATTTTTTCTCCAGTATTCCTTGTTCTTACAGGAAAAATACATAATAGTTGTAAATATATCTTTTCTTAATTCAGGAACTGGGAGATAATTGACTGAAGAGAAAGTCACATAAAGTACCTGTAGTTAATCAGTGTTAAAATATATGAGCCCAGTGGGAATGACAGGTCTGTAAGCAGGAGGGAAACCTCGAAGCTGCACATGCAAAATACACTTGTATGAAAGCAGCTGCTAACTGCACAAACGTTTGTGTTTGCTGTTCTCTTCACATACGTGTATGCATGCCTCGTCATCTACAGCCATTAATTGGGAAAAGAGTTATCCTGAGGAGAGAAGATTTCTAAGGTCCTGGATCAATGTTCCAGACAAACACAGACAGTCCCAGCTCTCTCAGGCTGCGATGCTCTGGGCTCCCAGGGTCCAGGTCACTGTGATAAATTTGACATATGTTAATGCAGGTCTGGAAGCCTAAGGTAGAAATTTGCATCTGTGCATGACTAGGGCAGGAATTAAAAAAACCAAGACAATGACACAGAGAAAAGGAGTAATATGCTGGTGCAGGAAGCATCCAAGTGGATCAGGTATAACACCTAGGATATATTGGAGGTGCTTTATTGACTACATGGATTAATTCACTAAAAATCCTTTTGTGTCCTAACTTGTGGCTGAGGGGTTTGAGTTAATCTGCTGACAGAAAAAAATGAAAAACAACATCATTCAGTGGCAACAAAAACAGATGTGTCTTGGAGATTTGGTGTCACCCATGGTGTTGCACCCTGGGATCTAGCTAGGAAAGGTTGGTTTGAAAAGCATGCTAAGCATCACCCAGGACTTTTTACTTAAAGTTTCCCAGCAAATCTGGTCTTGTCCCCTGCAACCAGGAGCCCCACTCAGAAGTTATTTTCCTCTTCTGGAAAATAAGGTTTTGCTGCTCTGTTTTTCCACTTGCAGAAACCAGCATAACATGGGAGGGAATCACAGGAAATTAAGACAATGTTTCCTGATTTGCTTAAGGAGAAGAAAGCGTAGAGGGAATAACTGACAAAGGAAAAGAGAAGCTGTGAATGGAAGAGACATATCAAGGCACTCACTTAAACACTTGATGGTTTTAACCCTCTGTGAAATTTCAGATGGGGATTTGGAAGCAAGAGAGCCTGCTGCCTGCAGCCAGGTCAGTACTTCATCATTTCTAATGAGGTGAGGTCATAGAACTGGACAGAAACTGACTACTCCTCCATGGAATCTAACAGCCAAGCAAAATCCACAGGCGTTCCTTATAGTTCATAAATACAGCTAGGCTACAAACCATGATCTAAAGGCCTTTGAAATCCTGATTATCCCAGCATCTCCTGTGATAAACTGCCACACAATTTAATTATCTTCTGCAGTATCAATTTAGTGTGATCCCTCGAGACATGTCACTGAACTCTTGTCTTCACACTGAGCAAATGGATCTGTTACATCCTCTTCAGCCCTTTGGACACAGAGGAGAGGCACCTTCAGCAGCCACACGCCCCACTGAAGTACCAGACACCAGAAGTCAGCTTTGGCAGCTTGTCCTTGATACTGGGTTGATACCTTTTTGCATCTGTGCCAGCTGTGAGTCCTGTGTCCCACTGAAGAGCAGAAACCAAGAGACAGGGAGCAGGAGGAAACTCCCAGCAGGACACTTGCACCACCTGCTCTTTGCTTTCTTCCTTGGTGCAAGCTCCTGTCCCTGCCTTGAAAAGTTTCCAAAGGGAGAACACTTCCACCTCCTTGCCTTGTACAACCCAATGGTGGTTATAGAAAGAATCTAGGAAAGCACTCAAAGATACTTTCACTTAAGCAAGGCTTCATTCCCACATGTTTCACAGGGACCAGGCTCGTTTTTTTGATCCCACAGTGTAGCTGCAAAGCTGGTATGCAACAGCCTCCTTAAATTTTGTGATGACAGGAGCTCACAAAATCTTGTGTAAGTCCATAAGAATAGCATATGAAGATAGCACTAAAGATTAAAGCAATGCTGAACAAAAAATCCAAACCCCACATTGCCCCTTAGCTTGCACCAGAGCAAGGGAAAACCATAAGGTGAACACACTCAACAACAGAATGCCTGGGATTATGAATCTGGAACAGTGAACGAGAAACCTCAAAGTTTTCTGTTGTGGAGAGGTTTATGAAGAAACCCTACCTCTGAGCAGGCCAAACTTCACAACAGCTTGGCTCCAGACCTGGTGCTGTGGCTCACAATTATCTCTGCTTATTGCAGGGTGTTGTTCTGAGAGAAGAATTCTGCTTTTCTGAGGTCCTTGCCAAGCTCAAGGTTATCCTTTAATCTCTCAGTGCAGGTTAATTCTGCCTGGCTGGAGGGCAGTGCCCCAGCTGCACAGCAGGTGCCCTGCATGTATACTTGCTTCAGATATAAAAGTTGCACAGACTCCTGCTGGGTTTTTAAGAAAACCTGATCCTCCCTATAAGGGGAGCAAAGCCAACACTTGCTGGAAAAATCATTATTAACAACCAAAGCAAGCAGGAGCTCAACAAAAGAGCTTTCACCTTTCCAAAATTCAAATGCCAGATCCCTGGAAACAACTGAACAATACTCAAGGAAGTGATGCTGAGCAAGCTATCCAGCAGCTGTGGGACTGGAGCAAGCAGATGGATACAAGGAGATGGGTGCATTAGATCTGCAAAGTCAGCACTGTCCTGCCCTCTTACTTGATTGAATTCCTGTACGGGAAGCTTTTCTCCTTGTACAGTTTAAAAGACAGTGTCTTTTTCACTAAATTATTGTTATTAGTATTACTAATAATATCTTTAAAGACCCTCTCACCCAAGCTCTGTCTGATGTCTTACACAGCTTTCAGAAAATTATTTAAGTTTGCTATGTTCCATCAGTATGAAGCACAGCTTGCTCAAGTGCACGAAGAGTATGGCAAGGAGAAAAATCATTTATGTGAGGGAAGCAGTCAATTACTCCATTTGATGTGTGCTGCTTTATAGGCTTTTCACTGCCAATCAGTGTCACGGCTTTCCAACTCTTTTTACAAACCAGTGCACATCATTTCATGCAGTTCAACTGATTTTAGCCTGGCAGCAGTCTGCAAATAAAGCTGTCCCTTGTCAAACAGTTAACTCCTTTCCCTTTGCACATCACCTCTGAATATTGCCAGAGAAACAAGCCACCGGCAGTGGTTACTGGCCCAGACAGGCACCAGAAGGCAATCTGACCATCTCCATTTCATGTCAAAATGCAGCTGGAGAAGAAGCTGGGAGCCATCTCAAAGCAGAGCAAGGTTCACAGTATCCTCCTCGGGAGCCTTGGGGCAGGAGGCAAACTCTGATTACTTGGTGCAAAGCTGAGTTGGTTTGAAATGTCAGGGCTGCAGAGGAATCAGGGGGTGTGGATTTAGCATGATGGGTGCTTCTGTTTCAGTTTTGGTGGGTTTTTTTATTTTTTAAAGTAGTAAAGCAAGGACCAATATGATGTGGAAACAGCAGCAGTCTCTTCACACTGGCATTGATTTTATCTGCCCTTTGTTGCAATTTTTTCTTCCTATTTGTTTTAGCAAATGTTCCTGTTGAGCTAATAAAGACATAACCATGTAAGTTGTTGAATACCCTTCCCACTCGCAGTCGGAGCTCTTGAAGCTCTGAAAACACCTCCTGTTGCACCAGAGACCTCTGTTTATGCATCCTGACACAGGCAAAGGCTGTGCTCGAAACAGGAGATTGTTATGTCCTTCAGACACAGAAAAAGAAAAACAAAAGCAACATTCAACTAGGGCGTCCTTAAGAGGATCTTGCTTCAGTGAAATGGTGCTGGAAACTCCTAAAAGCTTTGCAATGTCCTACCCAGCTGGGAAATGCACTCACTGCTCAGGAGACAACTTAGATCATTCATGCTGTACTGCAACATTCATATTTTTCCAGCTCAGTGACTCTGATATGCAGACATGGGTAGAGACAGAGTTGAGAAGAAAGACATTTCAGCTTTTTCCTCCAGGCTTTTAGCTCTAAGACAACATTAGTCAGTGATTAGGTTACTGCTCTCCAGACCCAGCTGTTATTTTTGAATCTGCCCTTTTCCAGGTTTCTGATATCAACTGGTTACTAAAATTCAATATGCCTCAGTTTCCTCAATTATAAAATGGGGGTGAAAACCACTTTTAAATCTAAAAGCAAAATATTTTTGAAATGCTGGGTGTTTACCTATCAATGGCTCTGTGGAAAGATAAACTATGCCCATTTTACAGGCTATAACCTTGTATTTGGACCTCTCAAAATTCAAAACAAAATGTTGTGACTGGGTAAATAGTTTTTATTGCATCCACCAGGAAACCTGCTATCAGCACTTCTGTTTAGCTGTTGGATCCAAACCATCAAAAGCTTTATCCTGTAGGTCTGCACTTGGAGTTATCCAACAATTCAACAGATTTATTTCTTCCTCAAAGTAACTCCACATAGAAGCATGTCCTTAAGGTTCACATCTTTCACTGAAATCAATCAGCAGTGTAGGATCAGGGCCTAGTAAACTGCTTTAGAGATGCTTCATAGATTGATTTGCTCAGGTGAACAGTTATTTGATTTAATACAGAGAAATGTCCTGTCCCACCTCAATTCGCACAGCTTCAGAGGCATGTCACAAGAAAATACTATCCTCCTTGGAAGAGAAATAGAAAAGATAATTCATTTTATTTCTTTCTAGTTAGAAACCAGCTTCTGCCTCTGACTCAAATTTTTCCTGAACTCTACAGGGAGAGTCAATTGAAGCACAGGCTCACCTCTGCAGTGTGAGCAGAGATATCCTTGGAAAGGGAATGAGGAACTATTCCTATAATCCAAATACAATCCTGACCTGAAGGGAAGAAGTCAGAGGATATATATTTGCTTAACTCCATCAGCTGATTAGCATAAAAATTTTTCTCACAGTATTTTATGATTCATGATAGTTGATTCGAGAAAAACAAAAACAAAATTGCACCAAGCATGGAAAAAAATTAATCAAAATTTTTGTACAACATGGGAATGAAGAAGTTACAGTCGTGCTGCTAAAAGACAAGTAACACCACTTAAATGTGCCATTGTAAAGGCAGATGAGCAAACAAACTCCCCTTTACTACATAAGGTAGCAACACCTTTTTCCTGAAGGGATTTTCCTTACATTTTTGATGGTAAACAGTTCAAATTATCATGAGAACTGCCTTTACTTTTCCCTATGATGAGCAAAACTTTGTCCTTCTGACCAAAACAAGACAAAAACAGTCCAGTTGGGGATTTCTACACATATTTAGATCAATTTTATTCCAAAATTAGAGAGAAGGGGTGGAATTGGCAAGCATCAAAAGAGAAACTGAATGTTCCCATAGTTTGCAGCCTATTTAAGACATGCATGCTGAGCTTTTGAACTACAGCACCAAGTTAAATGCCACTGCATCTGCCCATTTGACCAGTGGTTTAGGGAGAGCTAGGATGGCGAAGGATTTTATGAAGTGTAGCAGACATGAAAAAACTGAGACTCCTAGGATGAAATAATATCATATACACTGTTATAGAATAATTTAAAAGTGTAATCAGCAGAGGCATTATCTGACATGTGGACAAGGGGAAGGGTTGTGTTCCATTATAAGCTAAAAATCAATGCAGAGAAGTCACAAAAATGTCTTTAAGAAAGACAAAGGTAACACCCTGATCAAAAAAGATAAAAACAGTGTTCTGAAAACTGAGAGTTAGATGAATTGCTTGGGTGCATCATTTACCTGTAAGCTGTCTCACAACATTGCTGAATAGTGCTGCTTCATAAAATTTCTTAATTCTGGAAAACTTATGCAGAAATTAATATGCTTTAGAGATGAATATTTGCAATTTAAAAATCCAATAGATAACATTTTCTAATCCAGCCTGTCTCTTTATGCCCATGATCTTTTTGCTGCTTTATCAGAAGCAAAAAGAAATTAGAGAGCCTGCCAAGGCTTAACTTGCTCAGCAGGCTGCAGGCATTAGCATCAAGTAAGAAAATGCTTGTGCTGGCCTTATCTAGGGAAGGTCAGCTCCCACAGGGACTGGGTGGCAACAGCTCCAGCACTTATTAAATGCATAAGTTTTCAGTTCCTAGGACTGCTTCACAAAACAAATGAGTAAATCCAACTTCTAAGAAGCCAGCAAACACCACAAGCTGATACCTTCAAGGCTTCCTGGCCCTTGTGCTCAGGAGCACAAAGGTCAGTTGGCAAAGCAGGGTTTGGCAGACTGCATCAGAAAGTCTTCTTAATGTTTTCAGGAATGATATGAGTCTCTTTCATAATTACACTTTAATTTCAAGTCCTTAAAAAAAAAAAAAAAAAAAAAAAGGGAAACAAGAAACCAAACCACAGCACACACCCCAGCAGTAACAGGGAAGGTGTTCCAAAAAGGAATACTGAAGGTATTGTAGCATCAGAGTAAGATGTCTGTGGCATAGCTCAGCTCTGCCTTACCCAAAAGCATCCAGAACACGTCTGGTTTTATGGGGTTTTTTTCCACAGCTTCTCTCTTGGCTCCCTCAGCCATCACAGCTCTGTATTTACACAGCTGCCTCTGAAGCTGTAAGTCAGCACAGAGATTGTTGCACAAACAAATGGAACATGTGGATCCTGCCAAATATCACTTACCCCAGTTTTCCTCCTCCTTCTTAAGCATTTTATGTTTTGGCACTAACAGACTCCTTGAAAATTAAAAGGAAAGAGCTTTGTGCTGTGTGTCATGTATAATACATATCTGTTTTGGCAGAAAAAAAGTTTCTATTTTTCAGAAAAAAATAGCCTTAGGATGGGAGAAAATACAAATAAGAGAAGTTTCAGTATAAGGCAGCAAAATTCAGTGCTACACCAAGACCAGTGCTAAGGCTGCTGGGTGTTACACCCCATGTGAGCCACAGAGCCCCCCTCCACACGACCCTTTGGCTTTGACTAGAGAAACAGATCCTGCCAGGTCAGGTTTATTCAGTCATGGTGTGCAGTCTGACACACTGGGGCCAGGCTCAGCACTTGCTTTCTCCCTCCTTCGAAACAGGTTATCCCAAACTAACCTTCAACATCTGGTTGCATTTATTTTAATCACACCAGTTGTGATAAATGAATTTATGCTGTTGCTTGTCTCTGGAAAATAGGCACTACATGCTGAATAAATGCAGTGCAACAGGGATCATTACACTGAGTATGGGAGACAGATCAGATGAAGAGATGCATATACTCTGAAATGAAGTAATCAAAGGTCTCCCAAGCTACAGATGCTGCTATAAATAGACTGACATCCTGCATTACTAGAAACTTCAGAGAAGCCTGTTTCGCAGTGCTTCATTCTTTCAGTGCTCCAAGTGAAAATACAGACAGGGGAAGTTTGGGCTGTGCCAGGTGGAATAACAAAAGGTGTGTTACTGAACACAAGAAACAGCCAGATATCCATTTAGCAACATCAAACTGAAGACTCTATTGCAGAATTTAGGCTGGGAGAAACCAGCTGAGTGAGGCCAAGTTGCACAGGGCCTGGTCCTCCAAAGCATTCAACAGAGGCTGTACCTCCATGGGCACCCATGCCAGCATGGGATCACCCTCAGGGGGAAAGAGTTTTCTTCATGTCTGACATCCATTTCCCCTGATTTGTGTCTGATGCCTCTGCTATCACTGTGCACCTTCAAGAGAGTCACGGAATAAGATGAGTTGGGAGGGACACACATGGATCAATCAGGGCTGACTCGGTCTCCTCTGTGCCCTCATGTGAGGTAGGGGTACAGAGCGATGAATCCTCCTCCATACCTTCTCTTCCTTATGCTAAACAAATCCTATTTTCTGGGTAAATCTATCCAGCAGCTTCTAGCATTGAAGGAATTCATTATCTCACTGTTCTGCTCCCCTCCCCAGTATGCAAAGGGTGTTGAGACAGACTATTTGCCCAGGTTAAACATGAAGAAATAGTGCATCTAGAGAATGAGGGCCATAAAGAAGCAAAAGCACCTCCATATAACCCCTCCTTTTAGCAAATGGCCGTGGGCTTTGCCAATTAGAGCTGAGCCAGCCAAGGATAATGATAAATCTGAGCCCATTAAACAACACTACTGTAGCAGAAAGCAGCCTACCTGCAATCCCACTACATTTCATTACAGCCTCATTGAACTACACAATCCACAAAGTTTTAGTCAGGGTCAGCGTATGGGCAGAAAAAAACTGAAGGATCAAGTAGCAGCACCTGCTGCAGAGAGAGATCTCGGTTCTCCAGCACTGCAGCTGCTGTGATGAGCTATTGAAACCCCGCTGTGCTCACAGCACTGCCGTGCTGGCAGGGACAGCCATAGTTAGGCCTTGCTCAATCCAGCAGGTTGCAGCTGCTGGGCCCCAGAGGGAGGCCCAGGTGCATCCCAGGCCCCTGCCCATGCTTGGCACCCCTGCATGCCCTGCCCCTGGAGCAGGAGGGGCGGATGGCTGACCCTGCTCCAGGGGAGCACTCAGATGCTGTTTCAGAGGCACAGGCTGGGATGCTGTCAGCTTCAGAGCTTGCCACACGCCCCTGCCCTGAAACAGTAAGGTCCCTTCCATGCAGGGCAGCACTCGGTTAGGCAGGGATGCCTCAAACATCAGGCCTTCACCTTCACCAGAAAATACCTGTACAAGGAAATTCATTAGCATTGAAGATCAACGTGAGTACCATTCTTTGAAGAACTATAGGTTCACGTAAGTCAACATGAATTTTATTTCCCCAGTCAAAAAAAATATGCTATTTTACTGCAGGATTTTCCTTTGAGGTGCTTTCAGTTAATTACACTGCCAGTATCTGCAGCCAAAATAACACCATGTGTCTCTTTGTAGGTGGTTCCTTTTTCAGCTGAGACTAAATGAGACTTCAGCCTTTGAATACACTGGGAATGGTAAAAAACAGTTGTAGCCAACAGTGGTAGCTTCCTAAAGGCACTGAAAGGATTTAGGAAGACATTTCTTCACTTTGAATTTAGACCAGGTGGTGATACTTGAATTAGCTTTATTATTAAAGAGCACCATCCTTAGGAACTAATTTTTTGGCAGTCAGTTTCAAGCTCCAAATTAGAATATTCCTACATTCAATTTATGCAGGTAATTTTCCATAATTATTATCAGTGACAAAATCTAGCACATGCTTTTCCAATTCACATAAAGAGAAACTGAAAACCTAAACTTCTAATGCAGTTCAAGATTTCTGGTATTTCCTGGACTTCCTTTGACTTCTTACTGTTAACTTGTGCCAGAAAGTCCAGTGCAATCTGTCCTGTGCTGCTGAAGAGTAATTATTCATTCATGGTAACCCATAAGGGGGTCAGACTTTATTAATATTAATCTGTTTTACACAGACGTTAAAGCAAATTAAATTTCAAGTTTAATTAAAACACAGGTTTTAAATATAGATTAACAATATCTAAGGAACCAAAGAGGGTAGTACTGTTCTTATTGAACTTACACCCATGGGACTTCAACAGGTGAAGAATCAGACCCTTTCATTTCTTCTTTAGCTTAATGACCCAGACTCAGCAGTGTCTTATATGTCTAATATGTGAAGAACAGACATTTGTCATCCCCAAGTAGGTTGTTTACAAAATTTACAACTTCATAAAACCAGTAATTTAATCTTTGATTTAAGTGATGCTGCGGGTCCTTACAGTTGTTAAACTTCCACCACAATAAAACCTGAATATTCTTAAAATACTCATTCTGCTTCATTTTTGGAAACAATATTTTGGACAATCATGGTAGAAATAAACAAATTGATCAGAAATTAGAGACAACTGTTGTCATTATGAGGAAATCAGGTGATGCTTGGGAATAGTTATGCTGGGGAGAAAAGATGGGCTTTTAAAAACACTTGATTCTGTGAATTGAAAGAACTATAGCTGGATAGAGCTTTCTGCATTACTCATCTGCTTTGCCAATTCAAGATGTGTTAGCAGTGTATTAAGTGACAGAGCTGAACAAAAGAAATTCTACAGCTGAGCTGTAATAGCACAGGATTTCTGCTGAAAAAATCAACAGGGAAGCCCATGAACAGAGCATACAAGTAGTAAGAATACACGGCTTTGACAAGATTTCTTTTATAGTTTTGACACTACATAGTCTTACCCAAAGCAGATGGTATCCTTGAACAAGGTGGTGAAATTTCTCTAGCAGATATTCTTATCAAGAAATAATATTAATTACATACTATTAAATAGAAGTTTCATAGTCCTATTAAAAGAGTTTTAAAGATGGATAAGCAAGAAGCACAGTCCTGCAATTCATTGCACCCCAGAATCCTGAACAAAAAAATGTCTAAATGTAGTGCTTGATATGGCGTAGCAGGTAAGGAAGTGTTTTGTTAGGTACAGTCCAGGGTGCTTACCTTATTTTTAATATTGAAATACAGCCAGCAGTGGAAATTACAAACCATCAGGGAAAAAAATCCCAAAATCACAAGAAAAGAGACTCATAATTTCCCAGCAAATCAAAAATATAAAAGGAAAATCATGTGTACAGTAAGAAAACCAAAAATAATTGTCCAATATGTATCACTTCCCACAGATTTTGCTTTTTCCTTTCGTGTCCCACATTTTTAGCTCTCATCTGCAGAACACACTTCAGTTAAGGAACTTCTGGTGATATTCTATCTGGAGGACACTCCAGTGAAATGTTCCTTTGATGTATTGTACTTCTCGGAGAATCTCTGTTTGCATCACATTTTCTGAGCACAGTTAAGCCATTAGATTTCAAGTTATATTTCAATATATCTCAGAGACTGAAAGAAGTGATGTAAGCACATAGGTTAGTCAGGGTGGTCGAGACTGGCCACTGATGACAGGACATGTCCTAATGTCAGTATTTCCTAAGGAAATACAGGTTGTGTAAAGAGAGAAAGTACACGGCCCTTTTTGTACTCATGACTGATGCTGAACATTTAAAATATGTTGTAGCTTCCAAGTATTTATCCTGGGGGAATACGTAGATTTATCCATTAAACCCTTGTTTACCAATAAAACCTTAGAACTACTCATCTAAGTAAATGTTTCTTGTAAACAGTGTATGGGAGTTTTTTTCAGCATGAATGAAATCACTTGAACTGTACACTGCCTTGAACATGGAAAGAGAACTGGAGGCATTTAAAACGAGAATAAAAATATGTAGAACATCTGTAAGATCTTTTGCCAATTCACAAAGCACCTTTAAAGCAAATAAACAGGAGAAACCTCAGCTTAGGGGTAAAAAAACCCTGAACAACAAAACATGTACCAACATTCTTGCCCTGCTATACAAAGCAAAAAATATCACTGTTACATTGTCCAAACACTTCACATTTGAAGTGAGGATGCTTTGTAGTTCTAGGAAGCCTTTTTTTTCAATGCTGATTTTGAAGGATGTCCTAAGTTGTTCCAGTGGTAACTGGCAGAGCTTAGAGAAATTCCATCCAGAGCAATTGAGTGAAAACTGATATTTCTATAATTTACAGCTTTGTTCCATTCTAGCCCATGGCACAAGAGAACAAGAGAAAAGCCAGCAAGAGAGAATCAGCTGTCCCAGCTTTATGCTCTAGCATAAAGCAGGCTCTGACAGAGAAAACAACTCACTTCTTTTGAAAGGTTAGTGCTTCTGGATACCTCTAACAGAGGTAACACGCACGTGATCACGCATGTCATCAGTTGTGCAGACAACATACCCGTGACTGTCTTCAAAATTTGAGCACAGTAAACCTGTTTTGCAGGGGCAAGCTGTCAAGTGGGGCAGAAGCCTTTCTCTTGGCATCAGAAGTCACTGACTTCCAACCTCCACCTTCTCCGGAGGTTGCACTTACCTTAATACCAGGGGAGAACAGCACCTGCCCTGCTGTTGCAGATGGGATTCAGCTCTTCAAACTGTTCATTTCAGAGAAGATCCTCTCTACCTCACTTTCCTCTTCTCTGATGCTGTTCTCCTGTAACTCCTTCACTTGGCAGCACAGCTCCTGCAGGACAGAGGGACATCTCTCCTGGCCTCAGAAAGAGACTCCAAGCATTCCCTGCGGCCTAGGACACTTGCACGGCTGCGTCCACCATTTGCAAGTTACTCTGTGTCAAAGCCTCTACCTGGGCATGGATAGCTTGCCAGGGAAACCACTCTGTGGTGTGTTAACACCATGTCTGAGACTTTTGCAGCAGAAAAATTGACCTGAGTCCCTCTTCTTTGTCCCCTTTTCTATAAAGTGCTCTAGCTATTAGCTGTGCTTTGGGAGCTGCACTCCTATGTATTTCTTAGTTGAGCACCAGCTAAAAAGGCTGCTTGGCCCTCTCCAGCTGGGGGCAGCTAACAAAGGCAGCTGATCATGCTCATTGAAGCTGCTAGAGCAGCTTCCTTACCTTGTCCTTGTCTGGTAGCAGCAAGTACCTTAAATTTCTTTAAAAGTTCCCAAGCATTCCCTGATGATATTGGATCTTGTCACAGGAAAGTCAAGAAGCTTCCAAAGCTGAGCCCAGAGATTGCTGCACAAAAAGCTGCATCTTTAGCTGTGATCTTGTAATATCCATTTCTTAATATTCTGAATTTAGCCTCTTTTTAAACCATAAATGGAACAGTGGGTCAGTAAAATGACATGATGGATAAAAGATGAAAAATTATTAGGAGCTATTTCTCACAGCAGGTCCAGCTCCATTTGTAGCTTCCTCTCACTGTAGACAGGTTTGGTTGTTGCAGAAGATGTTGAAATATTTTCCCTTCTTCCATTTCAACTTTAAAATTCAACTTCAGAGGCTGAAGATGGAAGATCAAACCTTGATTAACTACCATGATTAATGGCACCAGTGGTTGTTTGTGTAAGATGTGCCTCTGTTTGGTTTTTAATCCTACTAAATTCTTGACTTCCACACTGTTTTATGTCAATGAATTCAAGTGTCTGTTTCCACAGAAAAACACGACATTTCCTAGGACTTATTGCTTTACAACCATTATCCTGCAAGAATCTCTTCTCTGCTACTGCAAATGAGAAATCTGGGTGTTATATTGACCCTTCTACTTCATTTAATACAGGCCTTAAAATGAAATAGACACTCCATCCTGCAGCCTCCAACACAGCCCTGCTTCTGTGGATCAGTATTATGAGTCTCATTAAAGGGCAATGCAGACCCTTAGTTATCTCAATAAAGTAGCTCACTTTTTCTGCTTTTCCTATTCAACAAGTATGAAAGGGGATACTTCTTCTTTAACCAGTATTGGGCACGAGAAAATATGGTTTATAGCACCATAGTCAAACTGGCTGTAAAAATGAATAGATACTTCTGCTCAAGTTCACTACTCTGTTCCACTCCAGCTGGAATGAAACTCATAGAACTTAAAACACAATTGAGTGAAGGCTTTCACACCTTCATTGCTTGATGCTGTTTCATAATTCATTATGTGGCTATTTCTGTCAACCTGACTGCCATCAGGAGAGAGCACAAAATCATTATTCAAACAGGAAATTTCAGGTCCAAAAATTGGTTTCCTGTCTGACATAATTCACATGATGCAAGGTTGGGGATTTTTTGTGTTTTGCATCTTTTCCAGCAGAATATCAATAGCAAAAAGTCAATCAGTGTCTGATAATGAATGCTAAAACCCCTGAAATGCTAAAAGATAGTACCTTTTGAATAGATAACAGGTTTCTAGAGTCAGAGGGCAAGGAGACTCAAAGGTCCAAAAAATTGTGAAGTTTGACAGACTCTGGCAATTCTTCTAGCACTTAATCAACCTACATTGCATTTGTCAATTCCTATCTTAGGATTCTCTCCTTATTTGCCTACAACTAGAAAATACATCACATGTTACTTTGTCTAACACCTTTGCATCAAGGCACTGTTTAGTGACTGAGGCAGCACTGTGGAAAGAAGCATCAGAAGATGTTAGGAGATTACATATCACACCAATTTAATGCATTACAGAGCAAATCAATTGTGATGGATAGAACTTCAAATAATAATCTGATTACAGAGGGACAAACCCAGGAAACATCCAGGCAGTTCCACCATGTGGAAACCCAGCAGATTAGATCTGAAATTAATCTCAACTAGATAATCACTTTTGTATGCTGGATTTGCACTCGCAAAGACAACTGACAAAAATGTATGCTCCCCCAAGTGACATAAATTGATAGCCCCTGGGGCTACCACCAGAGTCAGGGAGAGAGACCCCCTCTTCTTTGGTCAACATCAATTTTGCCATTCATTTCCAAAGGGCTTGCACATATTAGGACCAAATTGAGCTTTATAGCTTTTCCTTTCTCAAGAGCACATTTCTGTTTTGCTCCATAGATTTTGGCCATTTCAAAGGGTCATGATGAGCTCTTTTCAGAGAGACAATCTAAGTCTTCTATCCTTCATCTACTTCTGTTTAAGGCTATGAGTAGTCCCACTGACTCCTCTGGGATTACATGGATAGTGAAAGTCAAGCATATATCAAAGAATATGATATTCAGGAGGATTGCTGCCTAGGGAGTGAGACACAAAAGGCTGTAGAAAAAAAATATTCCATAATGAGACTCTATTAAAAAAACCCACAAATGTTATTAAAGTTTGGTTAGTTTGTTACTGGCAGGGAAGTACTCTGAATCTAGCAATGTGTATTTTCCCTATAATTTTTATTGTTTGGATACATGCTATTATACATGCATGCGTACAGTGATGTTATCTACTCTAATATCTTTCAGATATTTTACTCTGAATGTCATAAGCACATAAAATCAGTTAATTCCTTCCATGTTATGAATGCGGAATACTGATTGTGGAGCTATCAGTAATATGCATTCAGAGGATACACTGCACTGACTCTGAAGGATCCACAACTGAATACTGAATAATCCACAAAATATGCCAAAATGCAAATAAGGTGACTGACATGATATTGGAATGTTGAAGTACTGGAGAAATACAAAGGAGGTATTAGTAATTTGTTCCTCTTGTGGAAAAATTGCTTGTGAGACTCTGATTTAACTAATTTCAATTTCTATTAAAACCCTTTTCATTACTCTGACCCACTGCATATGACAGCTGCATTTCAAAATTAACACTAATTTGCAAGTGCAGCTGGCCTCCCTTGACAGTGAGACAGAGTACAAAACATTGTTAAGACAGAAACTGAGGGTGGAGTTACACACATACTTAATTTTATAGTACATATGTTTCAGAATAATTTATTATAAATATACCCTAGTGACATCAGTGCCAATTTTGCACCGCAGTTCTCTGCTTCTGACTTCCTATAAGCCAGATCTCTGCAGATCAGTTTGGGCCAGGTGTACCTTGCATTACTATTTTATCTCAGGCAGCTGCTCCCTCCCTGTTTATCCCTTTTGGGTTGCAAACACTGCTGCACAGAGATGTAGAGTTGGAGCTTAGGGAACCGAAAGACTGGTTTTCCCCTGCTGGCGGCAGCGACAGCTTTTGGAGGGAAAGTTTCTTGCAGACTCTTGCAGGGGCAAACACCAGCACACCCTGCCCGTTTGGCAATAATTAGCGTGGCCCAGCAGGTCAGGCCCAGACTCGGCTGGATACATGCTTGCTAAGCATGTGTTTATCCAAAGATCTTGCTCGGAGATTTAATTTGACAAACTAGGAAACACTGTTGGAGTTCTTTGAGGTTTGCTTGTGCTGCATGTTAATAAAGCAGCAATAACTTAGACAGCAATTTCGATTTTGAAATTCTAATATAAATATGTAAATAAATAATTAAATAAATAAAGATCTAATCATACAATCATTAAGGCTGGAAGAGACTCATATGAGTCCCACTGTTAACCCTGCACCACCCTGCTCACCAACAAAAGCAAGTTCCCAAGCGCCACATCCACACGCCTTCTGAACCCTTCCAGGGAGAGTGATTCCATCACTTCTCTGGGCAGCCTATTCCAATGCCTGACCATCCTTTCTGGGAAGAATTTTTTCCTCATATCTAATCTACACCTCCCCTGGCACAACTTCAGGCCATTTCTTCTGGTCCTGTCACTTATTACCTGGGAGAAGACACTGACCTCTACTTAACTACAACATTCTTTACAGCAGTTGTAGAGAGATATAAGGTCCCCACTGAGCCTGAGAAAGATAGATAGGTAGATAGATAGATAGATAGATAGATATACATATAACTTCTAAATTCTAAAATTTTAAAGCTCTACTGTTTATCCAATTTCGCTTTGGAAAGATGTCGTATACTATCTTTCATCCTGAAAGCTTTCAAAAGGACTTGTTATTTACAAGTGATCTAAAATCCACATGCAAGAAGACAGTAAGGGAGATTAGTGCAAAAAGTAGTCAGGATTCAGGCACCAGCATTGAAGGAGTCTTGCTGGTCAGACACTTACTTAGAGGTGTCTACATTAGGTTTTATGTGGCCATTTCCAGAGCTGAGGGATCGGTAACGTGCCATGGCTAGGTTATAATTAGGCAGATTTCTAACCTGCTCTGTCCTTCCCTCCTCCAACCTGTCACTGTCAGTCCTAGTTTGAGCTGATCTAAGTTTCTAATGTTTCTTCTTAGGCACTGCTAACAGCCTGCAGCAGTGACTTCTCTCATCCTGCATTTTCTGCCTTACTCTATAAGTTTTTACCACGAGCAAAATCTCTTCTTGCCCCTTTAGCTCTCATGTCACACACATGCCAAATTTGGCATAGGTAGTACTGGAGTCAAATGAAGGAGCACCTTTTGTGCTTAAAGAGCTGAAGTTCACTGCAGGACATCCAAGCCTTCACAGCATCCCGTAGGCTGTTACACAATGTGACCTGTTCCCACCCCCGCGCTCTGTGGAGGTGTCTGTCTGTGAGCAACACCCGGCAGCGTGACACCACGCTCAGGGCCTGAGCCAATTCACTTCAGAGCTGATCTGGGCACCCACCATGGTACTGTGTCTTGACAGGGATACAGACCTTTTCAAGAAATGAGGAGAATACAGACAGGCAACTCTGCAGTACTGCTGCTGGGCTCACAAGCTACTTGATGTTCAAAATACGCTTGATTAAAACCTGCCTCAGACATCACAGACTTCTATGGGTATTAATTTTAAATAAAAATGGAATTAATGGGAACTTTCAGCTCTTGATAAAATCAGATAGTCCTTCACATTAAACTCTCACTCACACAGAAAGTGGTAATCTCTCTACTGTTTGTTTAATAAAATATGTTATTTGTCTAGTAAAAGAGAACGTTATGATTTATCTATCAGTGGTTTGCTAAACATCTCATTTATTTTGGTTTGCAAAGTGAAGCTTTAGGATGAGGGTGCTGATATTTTTGAATACCTGCCCATCTCCAGGGAAGCTGGAAAAGGTTAAAAATTTATTGCAGGCACTCCAAGTGCACTAATGTCTTACAGACAGAGCTGGCATTGATCCTTTCCCCTCTCCTGCTAAATCTTCCACAGATGAGAACAGCTATTTACTTTACATTGTGCAAGCAGAGCTCCTTGAAGAGAAATAAAATCTTTCTAACTTGGAACATACTTCTTGGAGCAGACTTGGATTCCTGTTACACAATGTCTGATTATTCCCATCTTAGAAATATCTGGGGCAAAGAATATGTGTCTTCCAGGGCATCAGCTCCAGGTGAGTGGAAAAAGGACTGACAACCTGGAGATGTCTGCAGATGCACACAAAGCATTTATTTATCTGGGCACAGGCTGAGCTAGAGTAGCAGCAAAAAAAGCACTTTTTTTAAAGTTAGTAAAAAATGGTGGAGAGTGTTCAACAAGATGGAGGTTCAATTAATATGAATATAAGGAATAACTCAGTATAAAGACAGGAGTTTTATTGTGATGGTGAAGATAACTGAGGGGCAGTGTCATATCTCCCTAGGTATATCTGATGTTTCTTTTACTGAAGATAATCGAGTTGACTCCACTTCAGGATTAGACAAATGTGTCTTATGAGTGCATGACACCCCTCAGCTCTAACTTGAGAAATACTAGATTAAAATGGTACATGCTACTACCAACATAGCTTTATCAAGATGCTACCAAATCTCATGCACTCTAGTATCTGCACTGATAAATAGGGGGAACTTCCATTTAGTACCAAATTTGGCCCTCAGAGATGTATGTTCTTGTGAAAACTAATGGAAAGAGTACATTAAATCAGGCTTTAGAGCATAGCCCCTTATGAACTCTGCTTCTGAAGCACTTCTTGTTGCTTTGATTTACAGCAGTAAGTGCTACAGTGGCATCTGAAGGTCTCACCTGCACTTAGGAACCTTTAGAGCTAGGTACCATTCACATTTGTGACTGCAGGCAGTCTCTGTGGAGTCCTAGTTCAATTTGTTGCCCTCTCTGGGCAGCAGGGAGGGAGCCAGAAAGTTGAAAGATGCCCTGTGATATTCTCTGGTTTCTTATAAACAATACTTTGTTAAGACATTAATGGGTTTGAGATAAATTGAAGATGAATTTACATTATAACTATAGACTTCTAAGCAAATGTCTTTTGAAGGGACTTGGCTGGCTAGACTCCAGCAGCATCCTTTTGCAAGAAGACTGGGTTGAAGTGCAAAGTAAGACTAGTGTTGCACAACCTACAAAGCCAGCACATAACATAACAGGAGCTGAAGATGTGCATCAGCCAGAGTCACTTGCTGTGTGCCCAGGTCCCAAGAGTGATTTTGCCTCCATGCAGCTGCTCCTTCCTCTGGGCAGATAATGAAAGCCAGTGACTTGCTGGCAGTACACAGCCATCAGAACTTTGCACGCAAAAGGTCTGAGTTGATATCAAATACAGAGCTGATCTCATTGTTAGCCTTTTATGCGTTAAGCACACATCCTATTTTATGTGACTGCTTTAAGGGGAGCACAGTCACTCTCAGCCACACAAGCAATGCCCTCAGTGAACACAGGCACGAGCAGCAAAGCTTCACTTTTGCCCTGAATACCAGAGCGCAGAAAGCAGCTGCATAAGAAAGGCAGGGTGAAAGAATATGGATGGTGTTTGCATGAATCCTGTAACCCACAAGCCTCAGAGAGAAACCTGAATGGGAGTGGTGGGCTGGCTGGGACGGCCCAGGACTGTCCAGGCTGTGGCTGTGGCCTGGAGTTACCCTCCTGACTAATCACCACTTCACTTGCACAGGACTTGTTTGTGAAATGTCTCTGCACATAAAGCAGAGCTCTCTCACCTACATTTCTCCCTCCAAAGAACAATACTCCTTGCACTAAAGGTTGTGTAACTGAACCTTGGAGCACAAAAAAAAGTGCTCTCAAACCGTATGAAATTCAGGAAGGTTTTTTTCTTTCCAGTACTCCATTTTCCTATGAAAAGACTCTCTCTCTTTGCAGGTTTGTTGCTTTGATACATCCAAACATTCTTCTCTGTCTCTCACTGATCACCACATCCCAAAATTTTCACCATTTTTACTAACAGACATGATGGTGGGGTTGGGAACTGACTTGCAGATTGCCTTTAACTTCAATTGCTTTTTAAACCAAGAGCAGCTAAAGCAATAGAAAACCCCTCATAAAACACAGCTCTGCTCTATTTGAGAGGATTATTGTGCTTCAGTTTAAACCACTTCCTTAATCAAACTGACATAAGCTTGCTTGATATCTATTTAAGTTTCCATATTATTTTTTCTCTTGTTTAATTAAATCCATTTTGAATTATGCTTTGAGGCAAACCTGCACAACTCTGTATGTACACAAGCTCTCAGATGGTGTTACCAACAGCCCATTTGGAAATGGTTCAGCTCATTAGCTTTGCTGGCTCCCAGACAGTTCAGGACAGTTTGAATTTCCTGCCAACTCAATGGTATTATTTAGTTTGTATTTAAAAGCTTGTGTTTCCTTTTGACCCAGGATGGTCAGCAAGCACAAGCACTGAAGGGCCTGGTCTTTCATCAGCGTCTGCAAGAGCAGAAGAGCCCTGAGACTCTGGATGAGTACAGTGCATTGCCTTTTGCTTCTTTAACTGCTGTTTTATGAAACAGAAGGAAGAGACAAAGTGAGCTTTTGTGCAAAAGTGAGATGACCTTTCCAAGTTACATGTGGGATCTGCTGCTGTTTCTATAGAGACCAAATGCATTAACCTGAGTCAAGTGGGAATGCCTGAGGCTCATTGAAGGGGATATCATTTCTCAGAGAAAGCTGGAAGATTTAAGTAAAAGGCTTGATTAATGTGTTTTACTTTTTAAACAAAGGGAAACTGCATTTAGACTTCCTCAATTAGATGTCTGGGCAAAGACAAACATTTTGTGTCTGATTTCAGCTTCTAATTTCCAACTTGCAACAGTCTTACCAAAAAGCTGTCCTACTTTAGGGTCCCAAATGCTTCTTTGGCTGAATAAGGCTGTACAAGAACTAGGTTTAGACTGGTGAAATATGCTTCTTGTTCAGTCACAGAGACTGCAAAAATACTCTGAGATGCTGCTTAGTTTGTCCATCCTACATCCACAAACACGTAAACTGAAATAAAATCTCCCCTCAAGGTAGGTCCTAACTCATTCTTTTCAGACCTAAACCCATTTTGTTTCAATACTGAGAACCAGTGTACAGAATAAAATATTTTGCACAATGCGTAAGAAAGATTAAAAAAAAAATTCTCAAGAGATCAGTTGCACACCTTTTCTGGGAGCTAACAAGAAAAGACAATAATGATAAATTTCTATACTAACTAATAAAATAAAATATTTTCACTGATTTTAGGTGCTAGGTCTATTTAATTTGCAGGTGGGTGGACATGAATCATGTCACAAGTACTGCTTGTTGTCATCTGTCTAGATATATTCTGTCTGATCACTGGAGAAAATTCAGCTTCTGCCTATGTGCCCAGGCAGTTCAGTTTTTTGGTGGAGGAACAAAAAGTAAAGTGACGATTCTCCCCAAATTCCCACTTCTACCTAGTCCAACAGACATATGTGGTAAAACAAGACTTATTCTGTGGAAAACCATCCCCAAGCTGTCGCCCTTCCTGTTGTTTCCCCACAGTGTATTTGAGAATCTGAATACAAGGGGGTTTTTAGTGATTTTTTTCTCTTTGCATCTCTTAGGCATGCACTCCTATGGCAAACCCTGGCTTTGGGTAGTGGAGTATGCCTGCTTGGCTATAGAAGTTAAGAAAAAGAAAACAACAGTTAATACCAGCTCATTAAAAACAAAACCAAAACTCTACGTAGTTACAAAATGGCAGAGTTTAAAGTTTGATTTAAAGGCTAATCTGACAAATGTTCATAGGAGAGAACCATGTAACTTACAAATAGGAAAATTTCTAATTATCACCCATGGAAAAGAAATGCTATGATTAGTTTGAACCTTTCACTACTTAAGAAAAGAATTATTCAAAAAGGCAGTCAATGCACAAACAGCTCTTCATCTTTTACCTAGCTTGGTTGGCTTTTAGATCAAACAAGTCGGATCAAAGTTTGTTTTTACAAAGTCCCCTTTAGATGCATGAGTCCCAAAAGTGCTTCATAAAATGGCCCGTTGAGAAATACATCTCTTAAGTAATAAATTAGGTATGCAGAGTTAAGCAGAATAAGGAGCAATGCTGGGTATCAGCAACAAAATAATTGGTTTTGTCATCTCAAATAAAAATTAAGTATTTCTAACTGACTTTCATTTTCCATTCTGCTCCCCGATCACATAACACACACAAAATGCTGCTGTGAGGGCCTGAACACTCTATTGCTCTTAATAGTTCTGGTGGCACCGCTCACTGCTGGTGTTCATGTTCCCAGAATGCTTAGTGGTTAATTTTAGGGTGTCCTTTGAACAGTCATCTAATTGTACAACCCAAGGGTGAAGGTCGTGTCCCAAACAGAACTCACTGAAAGCGTCTTCCTGTTTTCTGGCTTGCTGCTGCTGGGAAACAGGGATCAGCACTGCCTGTACCTGCTGCTCTGGTTGTGAGGAGAGCACTGACAAGGACTAGAAAAGCTTTCTAAACTGGAGTTGCTCTGGCCCAGCGCTCCATGGGTACGTGTTCTTTGTTTGATAAGGGTTAAGCTTTTTATTAAAGACGTTCATGTGGGTGCTTTGTGTACCTGCACAATATGATACCTCCAGATAAATAAAAGAGCATTAGTTTTGAGTACAATCCTGGTTTATCCAGTGCAATAGCACATGCATATGAATAGACTGGAAATATTGACACAGAGTAACAGAAAAGGTTAAGTCAATGTTTGAGCAGTGCTGCAATCCAGAAGTCATTTTGAGTGCAGCAAATTCTGAGACTCCCGAGCAGGAAGTAAACAAACAGGTCAAAGCAATTAACAGATAAGTTAGGCGAGCTCAGTGCATGCACAAACAGGCTCAGCAAAGCACTCTGTTCCAGTCTACAGCCCAGCCTGAACACTTTGGCAGCGTCTTATTGCCTGTGGTTCTGCACTCGTGCCTTTTCCTCCTTGCAGTGGGCGTTAAGTTCATGCTTACTTAGGGAAGTGTGACAGCCTGCAAGGGCACTGAGGCCCTCCTTGGGAGCAAGGACTAGAGGGAGGTACATTTGTGGGGGTTGTATTTTATCAAAAGAGGGAGCTGCTCCTGTTCATATTGGCAATGGATGTATTGACTTCTGTAGAAGCAGGACTGGGAACTGAAGGAGTCATCAATCTTGTTACACAGTATTGAGCAGAAGTGTAATAGGTGCTCAATCTGGTCTGTATATTTTTCGTTTGCAGTAGCTGTGTATTGGGGATAGCACACTTTCATAGGAATTGATCTGATGGCCAGAATCTGTAACTAAGGACAAGTTGTGCAGCCCAGGAAGGTGGGATCAAGCAGGCAGGACCATAGCAGGTCTTTGAGTTTCCTGGCTAGCAGCAAGGAGAGATAGTAGCCTGGCCAACCCCCTATCTGTCTTACTGCTGCAAATTACAGCATCAGCATCGCCTCACACTGGGCAGCAGTGAAGCAGTTAATGTGACTTTTGAGGGAGAGATATGAGCTCCTTGCCAGCCCAGGTAAGTAAGTCAATATTACAAAGCAAACTCCATAAAGAACCTCCGGCAGAGGACCTTCATTAAAGCAGCAAGCGAAGCAGTACACTTATTTCCCAGGGGTCAGCCACTTACACCTTCAGCTTTCAAAAATGAAATTTATTCCCTGTTCTCCAAAAGACATTTTACGTAGTAGTGCCCTTTTGGGATTAAAAAATCAAAATCTCTGACATTTTCTTGAAATTTCTGTGATGAGAAGGGATCACGTTGTTAGAGCTGAAGGACACTAGAGTGCCTCACAGTGCAAGAGCTCTCTTTTTGAATATCTGAGCTACTGTTGCCTGAGATGGGATACCTGCTGGAAGAAATCAGCACTTTAGTAAACTCTTGAAGTACAGATGATTTCCAGAGAGAAACAGAACTAAAGTCTCAGACTGGAGCTTCTCAAAAGTCTGCATTCAGCTGACAGTGGTTTTCAGGTGAGGCTTATTCTGTCTGAAGTCTCTGTCACATTTATGTGAATTTGCAGCCACAAATGTGAGAACTTCAACAAGCACGTGGCAACTGGAAGAAGGCTTCAGTGAATGAATACAGTTTAGAACTTGGGGCAAAAAAAAGAAAAGGTTATCTTGGGGCTTTTCATCATTGACGTGAAAAGATGAAATGGGAACATCATAACTTCAAAGTACATGAAAGACTGCTGCAACAGAAGCAGCTTCTTTTCTTTATTTACTTGTCAGATGGGACAAGACATAATGTGTTTAAATGGAAGGAAGAATCAGGTCAGGCACTAGTACAATGAACTTTCTAGCAGCAACACGCTGAAGCACAGGAGTAACTTTCCTTTGATAGCTCTTGAGATCATCTTTGCTGGGGGTATTGAAGTCCTAGATGAAGCTAGTGACCTAAATATATGTAAATATAGCTGACATTATCTTGTGATGACACAAGACCAGCCTTCTTCTTGAGGTCCCCTCAACACTGCTTCTTTTGCACAGGGTCAGGAAAACTCTACTGTGCACCAGAACAGTTCCAAGACTTCAGAGGCACTTCAGAGAAGACGGAGGAAGGATGATGTTTATGCTGGCAGAGCTGTTTGCCCAGTAGCAGGCTTCACTTGCACCCCAGAGATGGCACTCAAAACCTTGCAGTGTGCTTTTTTCTCCTCATACATGATTTCTGTAATGGTAAATAATATTGGAGAAGCTTTACACAGTTTGTCAACTACTTGCTTAGCTGCAAAACATGACAGCATGAGTCACAACTTGTCTGAAGGTAGAAATTATTTAAATTGAAAATAAATATCCAAGTGGAACCAATAGAAGACAAAGGGATATTGCAGACCAAAACAAATATTCAAAATGAATAATAATGTCTGTCCACATAAATTACTCTTCTAGAAAGTAACTTTTCTCATGCTACATAATTGAGATGCTCAGGTAAATCTTAGAAATATGCCTCAGAACACTGAAAGTACTGCACATCATGTACAAAGTTGTGCTGTTTTCCCTGGCTTCAGCTACATTTGAGATTTCAGGAACAGCTTGTATTACCTCATTCATCAATCTCTTGTCTTGTTCTGTTCCCACATTATTCTACTTGAAATATAAAAAATGCTCCTATTTTATTTAACCATTTGTACGTTTATCAGACCACCAGGAGAGCAAATGGAGTGAAAGATATGAAGGGCCTGTTAGGTATGTGGGATCTGTGAAATAGCTCACCTGGAGGTAAAACAAAATACTTGCTAGGAAAACTTTTCTTTTTGTAGTTCTTTAAGAAATATTCAGATTTAAGATGCTAAATGTGTTAGACATTTCATAAAGATCTCTTTCTGTGCTCAGACTACTGAACTGACAGGCTAAGATGAAAAGGAGAATTAATTAGAATTAGTCTTAGTAGGAAAAAAAGAAACTGCTGGATCAAATTCTTGCAAGAGAAAGGAAGAAGTTGTTTCATTACCTAAAAAAAGAAGTAAGAGCAAACATTTTTTTGATCTTTAAATCAATTGATTAAAGCAATTTTCACCTGACCTGAACAGAGGAGCACCTAACTTGAGTCCAGCTAGATAAAAGAAAGCAATTTAAATTAACCAGAATATCCTCCCATTCTGACATGATTAGACCGCTTTCAGTATTTAAGAGAAACTATTTCAACCTACCTCAAATCTTTTCACACAGCACTAGCATAGGTTTCTTAGTTCTGCTCTTTCACTACCGAAAGTTGTATTGTGTTTGAACAGGAAAGGCTGAATATAACAGAATTCTGTGTAGATCTGAAAAACTTTTTTTCATTTTTTTCATTCCCCAGAAAAATGTTTTGTACTTAAAGACTTCTTAATTTTATATTTTCTATAGCTTTTTTTTCTAGGTGGTTTTTACTCCCCATTATACAAGTGAAATATTATTTTGAAACAAAAAAGATGTCTTGAAAAAATTAATTTTAATGAGAGTCTTGCTAAATCAATTTGACTTTGTTGGAAATTTGTGCATACAAATTAGATAGATTTAAATGTTTGGTAGTTAGCATTTAAATTAATATAACTTTGCTCTGTGCCCATCAGCATTTTCAGCGTATCTAACTAAGAAAGCTTCTTAGTTATCCATGTGCATCTGCTTACCTGAACCATAGTGCAATCCTAATATCCAAATGGAATTTGACCATCACATGGCCCTGCTAACAGACTTCTGACCAACAAGCATGAGAAAATGACACGTCCTTGCCTTGCTCTTTTCCCACTGCAGTGTGCTCAGGGAATGTCGTGAGTGATTTTAGACTGCAAGACATGCATCCACTTAAAAGATTTCCATCCTAAGCAGACAAAATGTAATCTCCCTCTGCACTACCAAGGATGTCTTTCATGACCTACACTATCTGAGAAATATCCAGTTTATCCATTCTCTCTGAGAGGGAAAAAGATAAAGAATTCAAGACCTTGGAAAGTCTTATGACTGCTGATAGAGGAGCAAATTTGGATAATAAGGTCCATGTGACACAAGTTGACAGTATGTTTTCTGCTGAAAGAATAAGAAACAACTATGGGATTCAGGACAGGTGAAGATTGTTGTCTTAGAGCAGCATCTTCTGAGCAGCAGCCACTGAAAAGTCTATGACCAAACACCTGAATTATCCTTTCTGGAGTAAAATTATTTATATACTGCAGAATCCTATCCCAAACAGTGCTTTCCAACGTGAAGAGTTCAAAAGCAGAATAGTTTGCTTAATTAATTAGAAAATAGGTATTCTCCCCAGGAGTCACTGTACTTTCACCACCCTTCTTAAAACCATTTTCCCTTTCCCATTTTTAAATGAAAATTTAATTTAACCCAGACAACTTTTTATGTCTCAAGATACATGTTTGGACTGATTGCCATTTGATGTGCTTCAAAGAGGTGAGATGCTCCTCTGAATCTGTCTATTGGGCAAAAATGCAGGTTGCTACATGTGTACAGAGGAAAAGAGTTTCAGAATGTAGCTGGGATTTTCGACAGTAATTAAAGGGAAAGAGCTCAATATCAAGCAATTCTGGTCAGTTCACAATTACCCTGGGGACATTTACAGTACCTTGAAAAACAGTAGAGGGGACTGTAAGAAAAATCAACACATCTCAAGGAGAATAAAGTCATTAGTGTTTTAAAAACACCTCTAACTGCTCTTAGGAAGTGTGCAAGGTTAAAAGGAGCACACCAAGTTTGGCTAACAGAATACCCAGGTATTCCTTGGAGGTAATTAATGCTTACTGTAATGATCTGCCCGTTCATTCTCATGTTAGCTAGGTTTCAAATGACTGTAAGAAAGGAGCCAAGGGAACACGGCTGAAAGGAATCAACAAGCAATACTTGTCACCGAGTGAGGCAGACAGTGCCACGTGAGGGCACAGCCTGCATTGAAATATTTGCCAGGTTTTTAGACAGGCAATTATCGCCTCAGTCTTTTGTAGGCCTCTGATGTATAAAGTCATATTCACACACAACCACGTTCTCTCTCACTTCTGCATTTGCCATTTTAACCACATTTCCCTAATTGAGCTCTTTTGATGGAGATTAGCAGATCAGCTTTCACGTGGCAGCTGCGGCAGTTCACCTGGAGGAGAGGAGGGTCAGGGGGGTCAGAAAAGCAGCCAGACAAGTTAATCATCTGCTGAATATGAAAATGACAGTGCAGGGAAACAGTCTATTCTGTGCAAATAAAGACCTTTTGTGAGAGTAAGCGATCGAGCTCCATACAGCTTGTCCACCACAGAAAGTGAACAGTAAAGGATTGGGGGGCGGGGACAAAGACATTCGATGCACTGCTGACAGCAGTCAGAATTGGTAATTATGTCTTACCACAAATAAGTACCCCAGAGAGAGAGAAATTTGTTACATATGGTTATTCCTGGAGATGAACACTCAATGGTTTTTTTCACAAGCTCTGCAGGAAGCTTTCAGGACTCTGCTTTTAGCAAGTGAGGAACTCCTTTTTACCACCCCCCAGCACCAGTTATTGGCACCACAACTTCAATGGCAAAAGATTAGCTCAGCAAAAGCATCACTGAATTCACAACAAGTGTTTTATGAAGCTCATGGTGCTTGAAGGTGCCCCTGCCCATGACAGCAGGGTTGGAATGATGATCTTTAAGGTCCCTGCCAACCTTTCTATGATTCTATGGCTTAAACAAAGAGGGAAGAGACAGCACTGCCAAACTGGAGCTCAGACTTCACTGTCTGTTGGCCAAGGTGTAATAGGGTGCAGCTTAACTCAGACCCACTGGATCTTTTCTTAGTAATTCAATGTTAGCCATTGCAAGGCAGACTAAACACCTTGAAGCAGGTAATGAGAGAAGAAAACACAGTTACACTCTTGTAAGCTGATTCCATCTCTGCTGTGTTGGTTGATCTCCAAAGAGTCTTCCAGAGGAAGGCAGAACACCTTTTAAAAGGGTGCATTTTATATGGAAGACTGAAAGGCTTCCCATGAAAGATAAAATTCTCTGTGTTTGATCCTTGCATTCATGTTATTGCTCTGAAAAGCACACGAGACAGAAATGTTTAGGCAGTAGACTGTCAGTTTCTGGGGTAGGGCTGTATTTTCTATGTATATCTATAGTGCCTGACGTGATGAATACTTTCGCAAATGAAATAATTAGTAACTCCTGAGATACTTCTAATATCTTCTGAGATGCCCCACAGTATGGGAGCTAACATCAAATAAAGCATTTTTTAATATATCAACCGTCAGTATCAGGAAGAGTTATTTGTTTCTCCACCAGCAACTCTGAGTGGATACATAAACAGAAAATCCAGTTATGTGTAACCACTGCTGATAAACCAAACACACCACTCATCACTGTTTCTGTGCTGCTCAAATATGTGGCTAAAGGAGGTCGTTGCATGAGTCCTTCACACACATCTGCCAGTATCCTTTCAGGGTGAAGCTCAACTGTACATGATAGAGTGGATAATACATCTTTTGTTGCTATGTGGGTAAGAACAATAATCAAAACTATTTAGAGGATAATTGGTGTGCTCTGTTTTAAAAGGAAATAATCTGGTTTCCAAGGGGATTAACTATGAGACCTAAAGCCTGTAGTTTATCTCAGTGTAGGAATGGGATCATTATGGAGGAAAACAGAGCACCCATCCAGTTCAATTACCCCAATTGTATTACGAATGTAAAAGAGGAAATTGTATGTATCCCAAAAAGGAAAGTTTCCCACTCTTCCCCTTCCATCCCACTTGGAACCTACCCTGGAAGCATTTGCTCTCCTTCAGACTACAACAGGGCTTTTGTGCTCAGAAAACTTGGAAGGTTTGTTCCTTGCTGATTAGTCAGCTACCTCTTAAACCCTTCTTCATCCTACATAATCAAAATGCTGGAGCTTATCAGGCTGTATTCATCCACTCAGTAAATAGCCATATCTTGCTGGAGCTTTTGCAATCAGCAAAAGAACAATTGTAAAAACACTGCTTGGAAGGGGCAAAACATTTGCCAGGTATAAGTCAACTATAATAAAATATAGTCCTTTGGGGGGAAAAGTGTTCCTTGGAATATTCAACTAAAAAATGTTGGAAGTAGGGAGAGAGGGTAGGGTCCAAGATACCCACTCCAGAAGCTTTTTTTCAGTATTTGGATATCACTGTGTTGTTCTTACTCTTCTGACTTGACCAACACCCCCAGATGCCTGGGAGGCTATGCAATGTGAACAGCTGGTCAGCATATGAATTCTGAAAACACTGCAGTGAGAAATAAACTGCTAAGGCTCTGCTCATGAGGTTGCTCGTGCCAGGTTGGGAAATTCTGCCTGACCAAGAGAACTACCTCCACTGCTGTTGGGCTGGTATTCAATTAATCACTGCCACCATCAGCTCTTCTATGTGGGTTTCTAGCACTTTATGGGGCAGGTCATCTGCTAGTAGACTTCAATGTAAAGCTCTGTTTTTCTCCTCAGCAATATTTATACATTCTCCCTCCTTGTCAACAAGTTTTCTTTTCTCTTCTTCGGTAAACTGGAGTATTCGGTAACTTGGATCCTGTTTTGGTTATGTGTCTTAACTGCATATGCCTGTGACCAGATCAAATTAAACACCATAAAAAATAAATACATCTGCACCTATTTTGCTATTCTTTTTCAAATACAGTCATATATCCAGGCCTACTCTGCTGGATTATTGAACTTTGATCAGTGTGCTCTGGAAATACTTTGGCAGTCCCACTGTGACACCCAGAAAACGTTATCAGAGGGCAGCACCAGTGCATTTTAGCATGTGTCTTAAGAATAGCATGAAGCATCAGATGTGTCATATTTATACTGATCTCAGGGAGTAAACCAAGTTGCTTTTTACAGATGGTTGTGAAGCTATGACTGTAAGAAGAGAAAATATATATCCCAGGGTGTTCAGGACATTCCTTGATTTTAAATTATTCACATCTTCTAAGCAGTGGCCTAGTAGCACAAGTTTGAGGGTTGGCTCCTTTTCTCCTGAAAACTGTGGGTATGGTGCAGTCTTAATAATCTGTGCCTGCTTTCTGGAAAGGACAGATGGGCCCATTCATCAGAGTAAGTCTATAAGTCAGTATGGTAGCTGGAAAAGCTCTCTGCAAATCCTGTGCATCACTGCAGATGGGACTGATATCCTGATGATCTGCTGCCAGTGGTTCTGGCAGATGATGAAAATGAGCATTCATCAAGGGGGTCACATCTAATTTTGTGTAGACTTCTACTGCAGCCATGGTGCCACACCACGGGGGCTGGACAGCTGCTGCTCTCTGAGACAGCCAAGGGAGCCCTACCTTACACCACAACACAGCAGCAACTTCAGACTTCAGTCTGAAATGAGCTGCAAAAAGCAAAAATCTCCTGATCCTCCCATTTCACAGCACTTTGCAGGTGCAGAATATGGTGAAATAGGTATGATAAAGATTTTGTTTTATTTTTTGTGGCTTGCAGTCTGAAAAACATGGACTGGGAGCTAATGAACAAGCACAGATAGAGCAGCTCCCCCATACCCAGCCTGTTTCCTCTTTTCTTGATGGGTAAAAACCTGGTTGGGTGGCTGGGCCCAGAGAGTGGTGGTGAATGGAGTTACATCCAGCTGGCAGCTGGTCACCAGCAGTGTTCCCCAAGGCTCATCTTTGGGGTTGGTCCTGGTCATCTTTACTGATGATCTAGATTTGGGGATTGAGTGCACCCTCAGTAAATTTGCAGACAACACTAAGTTGGGTGCAACTGTTGATCTGCTCAAGGATAGAAAGGCACTACAGAGAGACCTGGACAGACTTGGTCAATGGACTGAGGACAACTGCAGGAGATTCAACCAGGCAAAGTGCCGGGTCCTGCACTTGGGACACACAACCCCATGCAGTGACACAGGCTGGGGGATGAGTGGCTCAAGACCTGTTCAGCAGAAAGAGACTTGGGGGTGCTGGTTGATAGCTGGCTCAGTATGATCCAGCATGTGTCCAGGTGGCAGAGAAGGACAATGGCATCCTGGTTTGTATCAGGAATAGTGTGTCCAGCAGGACCAGAGCTGGTGATCATCCCCCTGTACTTGGCACTGATGAGACCACACACTGAATACTGTTTCAGTTCTGGACCCCTCACTTTAAACGGGACCTTGAGGTGCTGGAGTGAGTCCAGAAAAGGGTAACAAGGTTTGAGAAAGGACTAGAGAACATGCTTTATGAGGAATGGCTAAGGAGCTGGGTTTGTTTAGCCTGGAGAAAAGGAGGCTGAGGGGAGCTCATCGCTCATTACAACCACTTGAAAGGAGGTTGTAGTGAGGTGAGGGCCAGTCCATCTACTGGCCTGCAGAGAGAAGACCAGGGGAAATGGCCTTAAACTGAGACAGGGGAGATTCAGATCAGATATTAAAAAAAAATACTGTTATGATGCATAACAGGTATTGGAATAGGTTGCCCAGGGGGCTGGTGGAGTCACCATCCCTGGAGGTGTTTAAGAGGCATCTGGATGTGGCACTGGGTGATGGTTTAGTGGTTTAGGGGTTACAGTGGTAGTGCTGGGTGGACAGTTGGACTGCATCATCTTAAAAGTCTCTTTCAACCTTGATAATCCTATGATCCTATGATTCATTCTCTGCCATCTGGGCCCAGCTCTGTAGGAACATTTAGTTCCACATCCATCACAGATTTCATCAGGAATTAGGCATTGTGCAGCTGGACCTTACTGTACATTAGTCTGCTACAGAGTTCTTTTGTAACACTGAGTTTGCTTTGGGAACATGGAGTTCCAGGAGACCCTGCAAGCTGTCAGAACCGGTTCTTCAAAATGCAGATCACAGCCATTCAAGAAATCACAGGGCAGCACCTCCATGGCTCTATGCCTTCCATAAAGACATACGATGTATAACTGAAAGAGAGCAAGCCCATCACAATACCTGCCTGATACAATGCTTGTTTTCAGTCACTGCTGTCAGTGTCTCACTTCCAGGGGAAATAAATTCAAATATTAATTAGCTTCCCTGGAAAAGAGTTTGCCATTAGAAAGGTTTCTAATGCAGTTGTAACAGACCTCAATGGATAGCAGAATTATTTCATTGCAAGTGTAGCATTGTTCGAGAGAAAACAAGAGTTCTTAAACAATATAGCTCTTGACAGCCCCATTTAGAAAAGAAAATATTACAGTTCAACCCAACAACAGTTCAGTAAAAGTTGCTTTTTTCAATGGCAACTAGTAAATTCCAGAGGCAAGGTTACAAAGTAGCTTGTTAGCAGCTCAGGCATACTCTAGTCAGTTCTTTCTATCTCTCTCTTTCTCACAACAGGAGGCAATTTTAGACTGCAGAGCACAGATGTGTCTAGCAGACACATCCTTCTTCCTGCATCTTAAATAAGTGTCTCACAGACTGTGAGCCATTAATCTCATAAAAAACAGGTACTCAAATAGGATTAGAAAAAATATAACAACAAAAATCACCGAAGAATTGTCAGTAACTGTAAGAACCAAATGGATACCTCCTGCTGTGAAGAAAACCCACTGTCAGCTATTGCTGTTATTACTCTGAATCCTAGAACAAAGGCTGGAGGAATCCATTTATCTGTGCATTTCCAACTTACCCATCCTTGTGGGACCAAATGCCACTGCCAGGTGCATTCCCTTAAATATTTTATTTAACTGCCTTACAATGCATGTTTGTTACGCTGTCATGGCACTGACTAATGCAGTAATTTTGAACTTCTGTGATTATTCTTGATTAGTGAGTGAAATGAACACAGCTTCTTCTCCCTTAGCTCCCCATGCTCAGTCTGGTATTCCACAGGCTGGTCCTTCCCATCTGCCAAGCATAAGCAGGGGAATATTTCACCCAGGAGTGAGTGAACTGAACCTCACTGCTCCACAGGCAGGGATTATCTTCCCATCTCTCCAGGTCACTTAAAATGGAGTCCAGAAGAAACAATATGAAAAAGTTACATACTACAGACTACATAAATGCCTAAGTATTCCAGTAAGATTTTAGTGCAAATTACATGGAACTCCTGAGACTGAGAAAAATTATCAACTCAATCTGATATTTTTGGAGACTGGAGCATGGGCTGGCTTTAGTGAGACCACCACACAAGCCTGCATGTTAAGGCACTTGCCACGGTGCGAGATTTCCTGTTGTCTATGCCTTGAAGTTCTTTATAAATTACTCTCTGACTATACTTTTTGTGGATCATACATAGCAGGTAGGCATCAGATAAACCTAGGAGAAACAGTCTTTTCCAATATGACTCCTGAAAAAAACATTGTTAGCCTTAGGCTGAATCTCTGTGAAATGGTTGAAACAAGAGCTTGAACATTCTGAAAGCCAGACTCTGCCACTGACTGACTGTATGATCCCAAGAAAGTTGTTCATTTTCTCTATGCCTTTCATTTCTCCATCTGGGAAAGCTGATATTTTATCCCAGGTACATACATGGAGCTCAGTTACTTGCTGATTATAGTGCACTTGACTTGTGCATACAAAAAGCATTTTGAAACAGAAGTTTTCAGTGCTGACTGTAACAGTTTCAATATTTTCAATTTCAGGTGAGTTTCCTTTCAAGACTAAAATAAAACAAGACTTTTAAAGGATGTTTTTCTTGCCTAGCTAGAAATATATGTGAAGTAATAAAAATGTTGCAGAAATGTTTTAGGTTTATTTCTTTACAAAACAAAAAAAAATTGCATTTTTCAACTGTCCTACAATTTATCACTGTTATCAGAGCTGGGGAAAAGGTTTTCTCTGCACTCCATTCCTGAGAACACATTGAGCCCTTGCCAATCAGGAAAAGCCATCTTTTCTTGAGCGCAAATTTATTCTTCTTGCCAAAACAACTTGTGTTTTATGACACACAGCAGTCAAATGACATTCTAGACACAGTCATGAATCCATCCATGAGGTGAAATGTAGGATTCATGTAACAAAACCAAATTAACCTCTTGTGCACGTTTGCTCAACACAATTCTGAATCACTTTACCTTCTGGAAACCACTTCTTTGGGAAGGCAAAAAAAAAATAGTTATGCTACCAAAATCTACATTAATCCACTATCTTCTATGCAGAAGTTCTCAGACAGATCTTTTATCAAAACAGCCCTAGCTGGCTTTAATGATTTACTTATGCTGCATCAAAACTCATATGTTATTTGATATAATTTACTTACTGCTTTCAATGTAAGCTCTTTCCAACTTGTTTCTTTTAAATGAGCGGTTGCTTTAATGCTGTAAATATTCAGCAAACATCAATATTATGGCCAGCACAATGTGGTTCAGTGTAGCAGTGCCAAGTTTTCCTTGATTGCTGCTTGTATGCGCCAGTTTTAAGACAGGCTTTTAATAAGCTCAAAATATGTTCATGGGATTGGTCTCAAAATGTCTCTAGTGGAACAATCAAGCTTCTAAGAGGCTGCAGAGAAAAACAAAAATTTTATTCGAAGAATTCCAGCTCAGACACTCAGTCAAAACAATTCCTGGCTTAGCCTCATTAAGTAGGTCTCAGGATGAACATCCAGATGACAAAGGCAGCTCTGCTTAGACTTTTTTTTTTTAGACTGCTTAGGACTTCCCCCAGTCCTAGCACCAGGGCCTTTGCAGATATTGCATTGCCGCCCCTTGGCTGCTCCCAAGTCCCTGTCCTGAAGGCCATCAGAGTCTTTGTTGCTCCCCCAGACTCCACTGCAATCAGGGATCCCAGCCTATGTCCATGACTCTCATCAGCCACTTTTCACACAGGCTGAATGCAGTCCAGCCTGCTCACCAGCTCTGGCTACTACCCAACATTTTAACTATAGATGGCATCTTCATCATTGGCTTTGGGTCTCCAAAAACCTGAGTTTCTGCCAAAACCCTGGGCCACTACCACCCATTGAAGTGGAGTGAAGAGTTCTGGGGCAGGGGAAGGTCCCCAGGCACTGGGTCTGAGGGACACCAGCCTTCAGCCTGAAGGACACAGGCAGTAGCATTGCCCAAAGGAAACGTGAGGAGGGGGAGACGGGGGACACAGAATGAGCAACATCAGAACGAGATATCCACTTTTGGTGGAAAGCACCAGAGCAGAATAATGTGGCCCTTCTTCTCCAAAGGAGAAGCATTTTGGGAGGTGGAATGCAGAGCTGAACATGGGTGAGGGCTTTCCACTGTCACTTGATGTCAAACATAAGGAGCTTCTCTGCACTAGCAACCCACTGTATTCTATTATCATATTTCACCAATTCTAGCAGTTCTGCAAATGGTAATTGAATCAAGCCTGGAGCTTTCTGGGGAGAAAACAAAGGGCAGAAGTAGGACAAAGAAAGACACAAGAACAAATGGAGGATACTCTTTTCAGCTGGGACCTGTGATTCTTAAAGTTTAGTAGGACCATGGAGACAGTGAGGGAATCTTGAAAGCCAGTGAGATAATTTGACTACATTAATGGTGTATATACTAAAGAGAAGAATGTGAGGAAAAAATGTGCTTTGACAAAGTGGAAAGAAAATTTTTAAAAAACAGTGGTTGTAATTTCACAGACTTACAAGTTGATTTGAAAAACTTTAGACTAAAAATAAACCCTTAAAGTTAATCCTTCCAGGCTTTAAGAAAAATAAAGAAAAAAGATCAGAATTAAGACCTGAAATCACCTAGGGAGATAAGTTACATTTTTTCCTTACCATATTTTCCATAGAGAACAGAATAAATACATGTTCTAAAAACTTCTCTTGCAAAATGTGAGCTGTTGTCTGAAATTCAAATGCAAGTGTATTTCCCTGCCTTGTCTTCACCATCCACCACATTTCAAGAGCAATGGCTCTCACTGTAGAATCAGCACTGTGTCTTCTGTTAGGGACTCAGCCATGTTCCCAGGAGAACATTAATTTGACCTGTGGCAAAGACATTTCTCAGTGCAGTTCAAACTGGGATAACTCAGATGTAAATGAATTGAAAAAAATTCAGTCTTTATTTAATAGAAAATATGAAAACCTAGAAAAAAACCCCTGCTATTTATGGAGACTTTCTATGACATGGTTAGATTAATTTTAGACTCTGGAGGTGGTGCTGTTTTGCTGTTCTGCATTTTTAAAGACCTGTCACCACACAAACATTGACTCTCTCACATATCATCCAATCGTGCTATTTCCCCATAGCAAAGTTAAGAATGTGAGTTTGGGAGGAATGTGTACAGGTGAAAGCCCTGGAAATGAATCCAGGTCTCTTGAGCCTCAATCAAATACTTTGTCAGAAGGTTGCCTTTCATCTAGGTGAGATTTCTTGCTTTACTTTTGCAGAGACACCAACACCAGGCCTGCACAGAAATAACACTGAATTACAGGAATTGAAGCAAATGTCAGACCATTTTCTACAGTAGTTGTCACCCCTTTTGTCACAGGGCAATTAACATGTGAGCTCAAAGTCCTGGAATAAGATCTAATCTGTTCCAGTTTCTTCCTCTCCCACCCTTTAAAAAACAAACGGTGTCCCTCAGCCTGGACTACTCCAGGCTAAACTCCCACTTGAAGCACATACAAAGGAACAAGATCCTGCTTCTACTCACATCAAAATCCTGAAGCTCCTGCTAAGAAAGAGATAACCATTTCTAAAAATGAATCAATCAATTGAATTATCTTTTTCAGAGCTCAAAATACATATAAACTAGTTAGAAATTTTTTGTTCAAGTGTTTCTTTTTCTCATGTATTTCTGGCTTTGCCTGAGACTGAAACTCACAATATCTAATATAATTCAGAGACTTTTTCTGTCTAAAGAGAACTTGAATATTTGAATGATTGACAGACTTTACAAAACTGATCATGATTTCTCCACAACATTGACTGCTCAGTGAGCTGTCAGATATTGTGCAGCTGGAGAACAAAAAAGCAAGTGTGTTATTTGCTGGAATCGAAATATCAATTAGATCCTGTGATAAGTTAATTGATATATTTAATGAAGAGTGATATTTTTCTTTGATGTGCAGGTAAAATGGTGCCATGAGTATCAAAAACATTTGCTAAGTTTGCTGCAGCAGGTAATTGCTCACTCTCCTCTTTTTGAAATATTTTGCTTAAAGGAGGGGTGAAGCTTTTGAACTGAAAAATGTTTACTGAGCTTAATGCCTCCTGTCAGACTACATGCATCTGCCTCCCTGAATAACCTAAAACAGAAGTTAAACTGGAAAATACAATAGTTCTTGCACAACCTTTGTTTTATTTATTCATCTCAGAGGAAAAGAATTGGCCAAGAAAAAAGATATGAGGTAATTTGTCACTCTTTAGTGGATTTAATTTTAAAAATAAGTCTGTGTTGAGGCTTAATTCCTTCTCCCACTTTCCCTGGCAACTTTCAGTGCATCTGTAGTCATTGCAACTGCTTGGATCTCAGAGCCCAATGGTGGTAAGCTGTGGTTGAAACACACAGAGGTGGTGAATAAGCTGAAATATTTCATGATTATAAAGGACCTTGTTTGGCTTCAATGCTGGCCATGACTGACAAATAATTATGAACAAACAGTTAAAACAAATAATTATGAAAACTTACAGTCAAAGTGCAACATTGGAAAGTGCTCTGGTCTTCTTCTGCTGAGAGGTATCAAAAGAACTTGATCTAACTTCAGGTATATTAGATTAAGTAGGATTTTGATTGTTGCATTTTCCTCATAATCAACTCAGGATTCTTAGCTGTGGATGATAACTATAGCCTAGAGTTAGTTTAACAGGACTGATGAAGCAAATTCCCAACTCTCTGTTCTGGAGATCCTCAAGTTCTGATTTAAATTCACATATCTTGATTTAGATGCATCTCAAGAACAGACCAGGCTCGGTTCACAAGGACTGTGACTAATCAGTGCCCATTCCAGGGAAGAGCTTAATAAATGACCGTTCCCACAGCAAGAGGCCATTAGCAGTTCTTTCCAGCTGGCATTCCACATTTTCTCTATTGTCTACTTCTCCAAGTCTGATTAGATGGGAAAGAAAGGATGGAGTAGAAGTCAGGAGAATAACCTAGAACTCTTCAGACCTGTGCTTAATTTGTTATTTTACTGATCCATGAATTTGTGTTAAAAACATGGAATAAATAATTAGTAAACCACCCTTGTACAGAAATAAAAGCATCAAATTATATCAGTTGCTTACCAGTTCTATTGTAGCCCATAAAGAATAATTTTGAAAATACTGAAAAATACAGCCCATTCCTAGAGCTGTTTAAATGGTTCAAAACAAATGTGTAATAGTTTGTCTTCCATAATCTTTTCTTTGCCCTCTTTCTCACACACAAAAGGCTAAAGCCATTTTCTTCTGTTTGAAGAATTTTGTCCCCTGAATTGCGGTTCCCTGCAATGCAGCAGGCCTTTAATGAAGCAAATAGGATTAGGCCACTGGAAGAATAGTTTATCCTGATTTTTGAAAATCTAAATCCAATATTGTTTGAATGATGCTGGTCCTTCCTTCATCAATCCTAGTCCAAAAGATGTTTTGGACTTTCTGTCAAAGTACATTGTATAAGAACAAGACAGTGATACGGGTTACTGGAATATCTCTGCTCCTTATAACAGAAAATTTTATCCATCTGACACTCTGTAGCATTTTCCACTGCCATCATATAAATACATGCAGTAGAGAAACAATATTTTGTGCTGTCCCACTCCAGGAAACTCCAGTCAGGCTAAAATGGCCACTAAATCCAGACTTGAGAACCACGGGCAGGTCTGTGCAGGCAGCCCACAGTACAGCCACAGTGCAAAAGAGAGGTATTAGAAGCCTCACAAAACAAACCAGGTCATCCAGGTAACTGCATGGTTCTGCCAAGAAAACTGCTTCAGAACTGGAGGCTGCTCGGTTATGCCAGTCAAGGTCGCATCTCATCTTTTCCCTACTTATGTAAGCGGATAAACTCTGCCAGAATAGCTCTGCTGGCCTGAGCTGGAGTGATTTGATGTGGGAGCCTGTCAGAGCTGCCACTGAAAGGATGAACAAAGACGTAATCTCTGGCAGTCAGCACTGAAATCTGCCTTTGCTATGGCCAAATTCAGTCCTGCCAATTCTTCTTCTCAACTATGCTGGCTCTGCCTTTTGAACTACCCAAATATGAAGCCAAAAATTTCCCTGTGTATCCTGTAAACAATACAGTGAAGAAACATTCACGTAACCATTTCCTTCCTGGTTTCTACTGACCCAAATAATGTTGTAAATGAGACTTTCGAACATGCTGTGCTCTTTGGCTGATGCCAGGTCTGTGTTGTAATCATCATTCCTGATCTGCATGGGGCAGAGTCTGTGCAGCAGGTCAGAGGTTGTTGTGAATATTTGTGCTGTTCCCCCAGATATTCCACATGCAATCCTGGCTGCATTTCTCCCTTCTCCAAAAGGGTAGCATTTGAAGAGCCAAAGGATCTGTTCTACCTTTGGCTGTTCTTTGCTTTTTTAATGGTTTCTCTATGGAGGAAAAAATAATCACTGCAATATAACATGGAGAAGAGATAGTGCAGGTTTACAGCAATTGTCTCCAGCAGATCACATCTACTCTTCCTGCTGTGCCCTCTGTATCATATGGCATGCATTTTCCCTTTTAAGGGTGGGAAATGGCGCAATTATGATACTGTCCTTCAGGGAATCATTTGGTTTAGTGGGTTAAATGCAGCTCTGTTGCAGTTAAATTTGGATATATTTCCAATCTGGTGTTGTTGCACTCACTTTTGAGAGGTCTTTATAGTGTTATAGACAAGAGGTGCACTTGATGGTCTTTTTGGGGACAGAGGGTGCAGGATAAGTGTGGGGGTATGGATTTCTCACCGCTCCCATTAGTTATGGCCATGGGGATGCCAGCACATTGCATTTCCCTCCTACCCAATGAACTCTGCTGCATCCTAAGATGACTCACCCGAAGTGGGTTAGCAGTGCCAACCAGCTCACATGGCTCCCATCATGTCAGGCATTCACTGCACTGGTTGCATCTACTCCAGACATTTTTGCCTTTATCCTGCCTCTGTTTTTTGCTCATGCCTTTGAAAATATTGTATACCAAGTCATATTTTCTGCTTAATCAGCTGCATACTATACATGTGTATTACAGTCCACCACTCCTATAACCCAGTTTCCTGTCTTCTTCCAAGTTCACAGTCTTTGTAGCTTTCATTTCCTAGAGAAACATAGCTCTGTCTAATCTCACCATTCTTTCTGTTGCACTCTCAGTCCTCACCCTTGGCTCCATTACTTCACAGCACTTTGTCTCCACCTAGCCATCCTTTGTCTTTTCTCATGCCATTTTTATGGCCAAGATCAGCACTTGCTTCTTTACCTGAGCTTTGTTCCTTATCTGATCCAGTGCTGCTTTTTCCTGTGTATGCATCAAAAATGAACCTTTGTATTGTGTCTGTCTCACTCTCACCATGAGACTCTTGGGTCACACAGAGCATCTTCCTGCATTACTCATAGCACCTATGATGTTATATAAATGATCCAAATGGGCACGGTATCAGGTAAACTATGTCATACAGCCTGGACCATGGCCAGAGCACAGACGGAGATTTCTATTCATGGCACGAATCCTCTGCTTGTTCCCCTGTTCTTAGCATATTCTTTATCTGATAGTCCAATTCCTGTATATTTTCCACTGTGACTCAAAAGACAGAGGCATTTTTATTTTCTTCCCATTTTCTCAATCTTTTGTGCATCAACAAAAAACCATTAAGGAATACATTGCAATTAGCACTTCCTCAGATGCACTCATCTGTCAAGAGCACTCAGCCCAGAGCCAGTTTTCTGCAGGTGGGTAACTTAATGCCTCCTCTTACCACTTTTATTTATCTCAAGTTAATTGCCAGAAGTGGAAAGCTCTCAGTGTTCCGCACTGAATTCACGATCATACAAATACTTAAGATGACGGATTGTGTGTCTGTGACAGCCATCAGTAAACCAGAGATAGAACGGGAATTCTCAGAGCAAAAACAAGAGCACTTGAAAAAGCTGGTGCAGACAGGACAGAGAAAAAGTTAATATACATTTGGCAGCTGTTTAGACTCCTCAGGTCCATTCTTGATGCAGTACTGTCCTTGTTTGTAGATGCAGGCATTTCTCCCTGCCTTTATTTTTATCCCTGCTGGGAACAATGGCTTACACATGAAGTGAAGTACACACCACCAGCACTAGCACATTTTCAGCACTGTAGTCAGTGGGGCCTGATAATAGGGCTGCAAAGTGTCCCCATGACAGAGCAGAGCTTGACAGGTTTGTATGACAACTGTTTTTCAACCTACAGGTTTTTCAATCTGTTCTAGAGCAGAACAAGAATGGAAAATTTTGCTGCCTACCAACAAAATATCTAATCAAAGCCATACTGCCACTATGAATCAAAACAATAGGTGGGTTCATCTTCTGCAAGGCATTGTGCAAACAAAAGCAATTCCAAGTTCACAGAGCCAACATTCTGAAGCCTTCACCCCACAGTCACGTTGCCCTTTGAGTCAAATGGCTGGCCCTGCCTTGCATAAAGCTATGAACTCTTGCATATTAGCAGGATGAAGCCCAGAAAATCAGGTGGTTAATACTGATTAGCCCCCATCAGTAATTTGCTAATTCCTTACAGATGCCAGGGGGTGCACATGTTGTGGGGAAAGGCAGCAGTGCCAGAGCAGCCCCGCTGTGACGCACCAACCCACCGGGCTCTGCACAAGAGGAGCCTCACAGGAGGTGTCGCATTGAAGCAGGGACTGCCTTGCCTTTCTCAGCAAGCTCTTCCTAACAATGTTGCTGGTGCATATACTGTTGTGAGAAGCCAGCTGGCTGCCATCTGAGAGCAGATGCCAAGTGGCTGTCAGATTGTCATCTTGAGTTTTAGTATTCAACCTGTCTTTCTGTGAATTGGCTTTTGGCCTTTTTTCCCCCCAGGGAAGAGCTGTTCCTCAGCCAAAACACCTCCAATTTATCCTCTGTAAAAGAAATGAAAGTATGAGTCACTATTACTTCTGGTGAAAAAATTTATAAATCTCAATTCAAATTTTTTTCCACTTCTTTTTTTTTCTGTAGTTATGTAATTTTTCTCTTCCGTTCCTAAAAGAAACCCCAGGAAAACACATAACAGCCACTTCAGACAGTTTAGTCATTCAATCTGTCCATTATGTAATTAATTAGGAAAGTGGAGAGAAATACAGTTCTTCAGTGTCTGACCTCCTGATGGTCATATTTTAAGTTTTAATAAAAAGCCTGGTTGCATATCATCTTCAATATTATACTGGTCAGGCTTGGAGAAATGTCAGCAATTTATCCAAAGATGCAAGACAAAATGAAATGAAAACTAACTAAAAAATACTCAAAATTAAAGAGCAAAAATCCCTGGAACAATTCTTCTGTAAGTAGTGGTCCAAAAGATGCAACTTCAAGTACCCTTAAAGGATTGCTACTTTTATGAGAAGTGCTTCACTCTTGCTCTTTGGGAATGGAATAATTTTCAGATGTGTCATGGCAGGCAATTTAACTCACTGATCTTTTGGGAAAATAATACCCTTAAGAGTTCCAGAGACTGGAATAGAAAGAAGTCATTATTGCCATTGAAGCAAGAAAGTATCTGCTGGAAAGATACTTATGTAAGTAGAAAGGGTGTGTTTTCCATCAGAATGACCAGCTAAAAAACATGCAAAGGCCCAGCAAAGAAATTGTTCCAAGGAACTTGTGCCATTATACAGGATTTCCATTCTACATTATCATGTGACCAATCAGACTTGTGTTAAATCCCATTAATGCAGAAGGATGCATATTTGTTATATTATTTCTAATTCTGCTCAAAAAAGTAAAATGCTTGTTTCTTTTCATGTTTTGGGCATTCCCATTTAACTTCTGAGAATAAAATACTATGTTTAACCAATGACACAAAGCATCTGCTTGTTCACTGCCAGACCACAGAAAATGAAAGAAGGAAAAATGTTTCATATACACTCAGTTACAGAAAGAGGTTTTAAGCACAAGAATCAGAGCAAAGCAAAATGCACCTTGCAGCACTCAATAAAAAGATCACAAAAATGTTGAATACAGAAAGACCACTCTGGTCAGTGCTGCCAGCTCTCATAGAACTAAGTTAATAATGAGGAAATGCATTTAATTTTAGGTCTTTTCAAGAAGAAGAGGGCTGATGTCCTGACATAGCAGAAAACCTTGGGACACTGCCAGCACTTGGCACAGTAATCATTTCTGTACAGCTTACGTAGTGAGAAATTCTGGTTTGGGTGAAGAACTCCTGATGTAACAACAGTAAGAAATTAAAATGTTAAAGTAGAGACAGCAAAGGGGACCAAACCACAACACCCAATGCAGCAGCATGCTATTTCCTGAATCTCAGTGGCTGGGCTACACAGGGTCCTAAAACAGGCATTGTTTGGTATCTTTTGCATGTCCTGAAGTGCCGCATCATAATTTTCTTGAGTTTTCTAATTAAAAATGTTCTCTTGTTGGAAAGAGTCAAATCAGGCACCTTTTCCTTTATGGACAAGCTTCTAGTAAGTTTGCATCTCCAGGAATTTGTAATAGCACCAAGAGAGCTACTAAAGCACTTTAAACCATGTTGAAATTAGAGGTGCTGCAGCAGTGACAATGGAAGGCAGGTATCTAAATTACTGTGCTTCAGGGCATGAAATGCCAGACAGGAGGAAGTCTGAGCAGCAGGGGCATACCCTTTCCAGTATCCTGCCAATCCTGGTTATCAGAGAATCTGAAAAAAGGATAAAAACATATTTGTGACATGTTCATTGAAATAAAAGGAACAAACCAAGCATAGACTTCTTTAAAAGTATTTGGCTGGTTTTGAGAACAAAATATTTTGTGTTTTTCTAATTTATTGTTTCTAATCTTCACGTGTTGTTTTTCTCCACATTTCTCCATCTCATCTTAAAATTATTGCATTTGATGGAAAGCTTGTGTCATCTGACCAGCCTCATTGAAAATTAACATTTCTCCTGAAAATTTTATTTTTGTGAAAATGTCAAATGAAAAAGGGGTTTGAAAAGCAGGAATCTTAAAAAAAAATTAGACAGGAAAAAATATCTATTTTAAATAGCAATTCTTGAAATGTCATCCAGTTTTTAAAATTCAGTTTGGCCCGCAAGGAATTACACGACAGTTGAACAGAAGACTCTCCCTATGATCGATCTCCAGAAGTAACAAAAATAATGCCAATAAACAGTGAAATTGTACTCAAAAGCCCTTAAGAGCCCTAATGTTGTTTTAGTTCTGGTCTGGCCAGATTTCTGAAGACCTTGCAAAGAGGGAGAGGGAAAAGATGCTTCTGTCAGCACTGACCACATGGTCCTCCATGCACTGGAGGATGCCCCTGGGACTGTGCCCAGGCTCTTCACAGCACCGGTGGCTCTGGGAGCAAGGTCTCTTGGCACACAGCTGGGGTCAGCTCAGGGACCTCTGCCAAGCACTCTGCACCCCTGCACTTGGGCGACTTTCTCCTTGACAGCTTCCCTTGCATCACTTCCTGCCCCGGATGATGTGGCCACCAACCTATTTGCTTTCCCAGGCCATGACACTTGGTCCTCTGCTCCTCCCATGTTTCCAAAGGCATGCACCAACATTGCTTCACTCAGAGCAGCCAAGTGTGAGTGTGATGACTATGCTGGCCTGGGCACTGGTGAGAGGAAACCTGGTTCTCCCTGGATCCCCCTGGCTAGAGCCACTCTGCCCTGAGAGGAATGGGGCAGCACACTGGCCTCCTTTGCCCCAGGGCTGTGTGACCGTGCTGCTGACCTTGCTGCTTCTCTTTACGCCTTCCAGTGTATGGCAGAGCTGATCAGTCCCAGTACCACCAGCCAGGCAGCATCATCCCTCAGCTGCCTGGCTCCTGAAAGAGCAGCTAGTCAGGCAGGCTGGGACAGGAACTCCCCAGTATCTCTGGAATGGAGAGACAGCCGACTAACACTGTGTCGACTGAAGGCTGACCAGGTGACTGTCTGAACTTCTGGACAGCAACACAAGCAAGCATTTGACTACTCGACACCAGAGCTCTACAGATGGGAATTTCAAACAGTCCTGAAGATTTTCCATGGGATCTCCTGATTTGAAGATCCATCCAAACGCAAAATCTGTGTGTATTGCTGTGTTGATTGGCACCACGGGTGAAGGATCTGACAATACAAAAAATCCTTTGTGTCATTTCTGCTGTGAAACAGACCAAACTGATAGATAAGATGTCAGTATAACCTGTTCCTGCATCTGCAGGAACAGTCACACGAGGCAGTCTTGCCATGTTGTTTACATAGTTAGATATTTTGCATGTAGTACAAGGAATGATGGATCTTGCCTGTGCAGGAATAGTAATATAGGAGCATTGGAATGTTGGGTATGAGAATTAACATTGCAGATAACACAGCTGTGAACACTATACTGTTTTTCCAACTTTTTAAAAGGCTGGTTTAAAGTGCTTTAAAGTCTGTAATTTTTGAGGCATGTGCCACCTCCTACAAACTGCTTTGAAGGCTCTGGTTGTTTCAGAGCCCCTTTTGCCTTCTAGACCCATGGCTCAGTCTGGCTTGGAATAACATGTCTATCTGTGCTAGGATGTACTTCACACTATCATAGTGCTTGGAATCTCTTGCACACCACCAAGTCCTCCTGCCATTGCGTAGTGCCACACCACTTTGTTCCTTTTGAAAAGCTTTCCTGGCACTTTTTGTAGGCTGTAGGCCTCTTGGTTTGCAAGCCAGGTTGCCACTTGTTTTCTGTTCAGGCTGGCAATTTGCCTTTTAGCAGCTTCAAAAAGGAGATTTTCACCTTCTCAATTTCCTAGGCATATAATAAAGTCTTGTAACAGAAGTAGTGGTGTAGACATGTCACAATGCCACTACACACACGTAACAAATAAACCACTGGGCTAATTAATGTTACTTTTTGTTGAAAGCCATCTTCTGTGACAGTCCTCCCTCCCTGAACTGCTGTAGGCCTGGGCAAATCAGGGCACCCTTTTGCTTCCTGTCTCCTCAGTTGCCAAAGCTTTTTCAAACTTTCTCTAAGGTCACTGACCTATAGATGAGAAAATAGGTACAGCACCAGCCTACACCCCATGATGTGTAACTGTGATCCCCCAGAGCCCTGAGTGAAAATGTCTGTCCCCATGTATGCTGCAGTCAGGGCTTCCTGCTTTGACATACTTTTGTAAAATAAAAATACTTTGAATATATGGAAATACAAAGTCTTGTGTCCAGCAAAGCATTTGGGATCCTGTCTCCTAATGTAGGGTTTTAGCTCTCTCACAGAGTCCCAGCCTCACACCAATGCCAGCAGTTATTTCATTGAAAACTAATGACCTAAAAACTTTACTGGATTTAGCCTATTGTTCCTGTTGGCTTCCTGCCCCATGACTATAATTTCCAATCAGTTCTAATTTAAATGACTTTTTATTATCTTCATGGTAATCACAAGCTTACAATTAAATGCAGCATGTAGTTTCCAAAAAAGAAGAACAAAATACTTCCCAGTAACGGCTACTTGGGGACTACAAGAACAACCTAAAAATATTCAGGGCATGTAAAAACACAAAACTGTAAAAGATTTATTTTTAAAGTAAAATTAATTGGATGAATTTGAGCAATGAAAAATGTAAGTCAGACAGTATCAGGAGGGATGTCCTGGCACTCTATTAAACTGCAAAATAACCTCCTGATAGAAGGAGTTGGAAGCATCATTAGTCCCATTCCTTTAGAGCAAGATAAGGCAAAGCAATGAATGGAGCAATGATCTTTCTGGCCATAGAGCAACACAAGCACTTGATGAAATACCCCTGTGTTGGCATTTCAGTTGAACATGTGGAACTGGTGTAGTGGTCTGTACTTCACCCATACCACACATGCCCATTATACTCCCATTTGGAAAGGAGGAGGAGGCTGGGTTACCTGGAGCCAGAGCAGGAGGAACTGCAAATGCAGGTCTTGCTTTATGCAGAACAACAGAGCAGCCATGAGGGGCACTTCCAAGGGCTTGGCAGTCACCAAGTCCTCTTTCCCCATAGGAGGCTGTCAATCTTCCTGGGAAAGACAGATTCAGAGGATATCAAGCAGAGACACCAGCTGTTAGGTAAGATAATACATCTGATGCTTCTGAATTGTCAATAGAAAATAAATTTCTACGTTGCTCCAGAGCCCTGTCTAGTCACTTCAGGTAACTGAAGTGATGAAGTTTCCATGATTTCTCCATAGATGGTCTGCTGCAAAGATTCCCTGTAAAGAATTGATCCTAATACTGATCCCGAGTTCTCCTTTGCTCAGATTTACTACTCAACTCCCAATTAACATTCTTGATGTGACACAGTTGTCTGATTACCATCGCTGTTATGTAATTGGAGTAACTTAAACAACTGATGCCAAGTGGATAAGGACATCCTATTATCCCACTTATAGTCATCTCCTGAAGCATTGCATTGTCAGGCCCCTCCCAGAATGACTGTAGGCAAGAACTACCATGAAGATTTTATGAGAACATCTCTCTGGCTGCCACCTCAGCAGCACCTCGGATGCAGATGCATTTAAGCATCTGCTCCATGCTCTCAGGTGACAGAGACATATGAGAGAGATAGCAGGCAATTAAAATTCAGTTTATAAGTGGGAACACTGGTTTGGCTACATAGATCACTTCAGAAAGAAAGTTATTTTTCAAGGGAACAGCAACACTGAATAGTTAAGCAAACCATAAACTCTGGGGTTACCTTGAAAAGATGGATTGCTGAAATCAGTGTGTTTCAACATTAACCTTTTCCTTCTAGAAAGGTCAGTTCATGCCTCTATTCCACTGAACATTGGAACTTAAGTGCTATAATTAATGCATCTTAGGAGCAACCATCCCAAGAGGGGGCCCTGTCAAAGCTGTAACAGCATGAAACAAGGGGATTTATGTGTTTTTTCAGTCTGCCACACGTGGCTTTTACAGTCACTAGTATAATGCTCTTTTGGAAATCCCTTAGTGATAGCACACTTAATTTGTTCTACATTTAGGTTACCACTTCTCAACAACTAATAGGGGGAAAAAGGGGCTTTGTTTTTTTAGCTACAGAAGTAAGCAGAGATATTATGGTACTGCAGACCAGCTCACACAGCATCTCCACACCTTAACCTTACAGCAGCATCCTAGATTTGTGAAGATAAAGTGACAGCAGATTGGAGGCTGTTATTCCAAGATTTTTGCCGCAGTTCGGAAACATTTCCAACCTTGAATAAGCATTTCCTTATATAAATGGCTTATTAGGCAAATAATCCCTCATTTCCTCATCTAGGAATGATCTTATTTACCATCATTAGGTTATTGCTCCTACTAACAGAATTAAAATGCATCAAACATCCTCCAGGTTTGCCAGCAATGACCTATTTGCAAATTGGGCTCTGTGGCCATTATGTTCTTGCACACATAAGAGGCAACTCTTTAAAAAGCAGCCTTAGATGACGATATTGGGAAACTGCTCACCCTACTATAAAATATACATGTAAAATGTGTAAAGAGTCTGTCAGAGAAATGTTCCCCTATAAAGTGTAACTTAGTCTTACGAGTACTAGGTGTACTAGTCACTGAAATTACAGGTTTTGAGTCTCCAAGCTTTCAGTTATTCCACCCCATTGGACTTTTATGGCTTTCTAACCTAAGCCCTCACTCAGAGACACAAGGCAGCACAAAAAGTGAAAACAGCACAGGACGTCCAGGCTCAGCAGCACACTGATAGAATCACTGTGCCATCCTCCCTCTGCTGTGACAAGTGCTTTTACTCTGTTCCCTGAAATATTCTGGATAAACCCATGAGATTTGTTGATGCTGAATATATTTTTTTTACTCACTTAAACGGTTAAACTTTTTGAGGTACTAGAAGAGAAAACCAAACAAACCTTTCAACAAGCACGTATTAAGCTTTGTTACTCTGGGGTAGGGTAACCTTTGAAAAACATGCTTAAGAAAACAGAATACTTCTAATATGCCACACATCTGCTAGATTCTGTAAGGTCCATGTAAATATCAATTTTTTCAACCATTATCAGGAGCCACTAAGTGATAAAGAGAGAAGGGCACTCCTAAAAGCAGTAAGACTGCATAACAAAATTCCTGTTATCTACCACTATTTGAAATTACAGGAGTGTCTCCCTTTTGATTTTACTTGTCTAAGAAAATGTCTTCTCACCAGAGGAAAGCCCAGGCAGATGTAAACTAAATCCCCAGTTGTTTCAGAACAAGTTAAGTTTTCACTTGTTCCAAGAAGTTAAAAAAACCCAATAAACTAAGAGGAAAATCATATTCTTCTTTCTTGAATCTTGCTTGCTTCTTTCTTGAATCACACAGACAGATTCTTAAGTCAAGATATTTTAAGGTCAGAATGAAGATACAATCAAGGCTCTGTCTGAAACTTGGAGGCAAAATTAGAGCAAAGTTATTTGGGAGAAATGGAAGAAATAGCTATAAAAAAGACTCAAAACGAGTCAGAGGGCAGAAGGATGAGGGACCATGTTTGTTTAAAAATATGTCAACTGTACACAAGGAAAAATGTGCTGTGAAAGAAATTGTACATACATCAGTTGGCAAGAATTTAATAATTTTCAGTTCTCACTGGACAAGTAAGCTAAATAATTCAAGGCACTTTCACAGCTATTGGACTTAATTTATGAGCCTAGATTGCGGATTTTGCGTATGGTTCAGGGAAGTCTGCACCAGTCCATATCATTATCACCTTCAATTCTAACTCTCTTACAGCACTTTGGGAATGTTCGGTGTGAAAATTAAGTGTTTTACAAAAGCAGAGCTGGTGAAATTCTGCCTTTACATGTGATTCTTCACTCTTCAGTCATTGCTGCCTTTGTTTCTAGTTATCTCACATTACAGAACAAGAGAAGGAATCCAGAGGCAAGTGGAAATCACTGTGCTGACTGCTGTAAAGACAGCTAGAGACAGTCCCTGTCCCAAGCAGCAGGAGAAACAGCAGCAAGCTTCTAAAAGGTAAGAAAATAGCAACCGTTTAAGAATATTTTGCAGGGCTGGATTGTTGAAGGATTATGTATTGTATCTACTGGGGCTGCTTCATTTTCAATTAATATAGTTACATTAAAATGAGACCTAGTATCACCACACTTGGAATAATGCAGAGCAAAGTCATGGTGGAGGGGGGGAAGACACAAAAGCAACTGCTTACAATCTGTACATAAGCATTGGAAGATAAGAACAAAATACTAGGGGATGCTTATCAAAGATCTATAAATATAACCTAGAGAAAAGAAAACTCGTGGGGCCATAGCTTGAATCTATAAATACCTTCAAAATATAAATATAAATGAAGGAAGGGAATTACTCGATCTCAGCAGATGCTGAGACGCAGAAGCAGGCTAACGAGGAAGGAGTTGAGACTAAGCTCAGAGTGCATTTCTGAATGCTAAAAGCAGTTGGAGCCTGAAAGACTATCAAAGAGGGTACCATCCTGCTCATACACAGAGATGTATTTGGTGAGGCATTAGTGGGAAGAAATGCAGGCAGGGTGCAATCTTGCAAAGAATAGAAAGCCAAGCTGGCTGCACAACCTTTCTAGCTCCTACATCTTTCTGGTGTCAGGAACAGCCTGAATGGATTCTGCACCCTTGGGACAGGTGTTTACAGCACTCAGGCTCCTGCAACGTGACAGTAGAGTAGTAGCTGGAGAGGAAATAACCTCAGTGGTAACAAAATAGACACAAAGACCTTTTGGAAGTCAAAAGACAACAAAATCCAAATTGACTTGGGGAACTTACGAGAGTTTTGAGGTCAACTTCCCCCCAGAGCATTAAGGCTTTTCTTCTTTCCTTTTGTTGAGGGGAAGCTTGTAAAGTACTGACATGGCCCACAGCCATTCTCACATGGAGATGCTGTCCTCGAAAACCTTGGCTCCTAGGACACATGGACAGAAATGGAAAATTGCATGCAGCAGGACTGGCAGTCCCCTACGCCTGCCCACAGATGAGGCCTGAAGATAGCTTGTTTTGTGCACATTACTCAGGGATAGGGAAGTCTGGGATTCCCAATGTAGCATTTGGTTGAGTGGGAACAGTGTAAGTCTCCTTTGGGTATCTGTCAATCGTCGCTGGCATTGACAGTTACAGAAGGGTGAGAAGGAAGTTCAGACTTTGGCCTTGTTTGGATAAACCTGCATGCAAGAGCCCTGTTAATGCAACACCCCATGTTAGGAAATCACATGCTTGTGGTGCTCCATGGTATTTCAGCCCCATTTATTTAATGTCTTCTTTAAATGCAGGGCCTATTATTATACCTGAAAAATCAGGCACATCTACACTGCTATAGGACTACTAATTAATTCAATTTCTTGTGGTTTTCCACATCTGTACTAGCAACTGCAACATTGCAGAAAGAATTGTCACATAAAACATGTTCCATTGTCTTGGCTACTGAATCCTGACTACTGACATTACTTTAGATGTGTTACTGATTAAACAATGTTTTCGTAGTGCAAAATGCCAAGCTTGATAGAGAGTAATACAGCAGCCCCTCTGAGACCTGACAATTCCTAAGCACCTCAGCTTCTAGCATCTTCAATGATTTCCTGAAGACCAAGTCTCTTTAAAGGCTTTGGATCCTTTAAAGCTCAACTAACTATAAACAGCATAGAAGAAGGAATAATTCTCCCAGTTAAGCCTCCCACAGAGACTGTTCTCCGTGCCAGTGTACAGATGAATAGGCTTTGAATGCTAATTGTAACACTGTGTGTACTCTTCCTGAGCTAATCAGCTCACAGGGTACAGACAAGCAACTTTTATTATCAATTCCATTCCAGCACACAAACCCTCCTGAAATGCTTTTCCAATAGCTAATTTAGAGACCTCCCATTGGCTTAGTTCAGGCTGTGGAAGGTTTGTAAACAAGCTGTGTTATTCAAGAGGAATTTGCTCTCTCTCACTGTCTCTCTTGCTTTCTCTCTCTTGCCTAAAGTATTAAGATCTAATGGAAATAGTTGCCTAAGAGAGGGAAGCAAAGCATGCTAATACCTATTGGCAAAGGCTCATGTTCAATGTCTCAAGAGGTTTCATGCGCAACAGACAAGAAACTCACTTGCAGACCTAAGTAGCAGTGTATCACTTGCTTTACAAAGTAAAAAATCACTGCAAAAAAGGAATTATTTTCTCCATTTGGTAGTGAAGTAGTCTTTACCATTAGAAGTAGAAATTTCAGGTTGTCCCTCACTTTGAAATGAGATATTCCATATATGATCAAAGCAGTGATAACCTCTCCTGGGAACGCTGCCAACATGAAGTGCAGGCAGCATCAACAAGCTGAATGCTAAGAGCTTCCCCAAACTGTGCATGGCTGTTCAGATTTGTATGGAACGGGTAAAGAAGTGCCACTAAAACTGAATATTTTCCTTTGCTACAAGTGACCACAACAGCAACGTGGCGGAGTCACGTTCAGACGAGATCTCTGCTTTTAAAACCCCAGTAAATGTACTCTTTATCTGTTCAGAAGTCTGTTTTGCTAAACAAAAAGTGCAGTCTCACAGAAAGGAGGCTTCTAATGTTTCTGGCACTGCTCTGGTTTAAATCTTTGGGAAAAGAGAGTGCAGACTGTGGAAAAATGAGCCTTTTTTATAAGCTCAAGTGTGTGAATAGCTGGTAACAGTACTCAGGGGAAAAAGAAACTTCAACCAACCACTCCTCTCACTCATCCCCCTCTCTTGAAGAAAAAAAAAAAAAAACAAACAAAAAAACCCATGAACAAAAAAAACCCCACCAGCTGGAGAGAGAACTCCTTGTTTGAGTTTAAGGGAGTTTTGTAATTTAACAGTATTCTTACTAAAGAACAAAGATCTTGGTGTAGCTCAAGTGGACTTTCAGAGACACTTTGTAAGTGTTTCCCTCCTTTCTGAAGTTAATTTGATCCTATTTTGTCCATATTCCACTGTAATAGGTTGTTACATTGCTATTACACTCCTGTTCTGAACTGCACCTGGGAGCTGCTGCTCTTAGATGCTACAGTCTGACGTGGGAAAAGATATTTGCAAGTCTCTTAAAAATCCACATTGAGTTGAAGCTTGGGCAAACATTTTCTGCCATGGGATTGCAAAACAAGGCCTTAGTCTTCATATAAGCCATCCACCAAATTCTCAGTTTATGCTGAGAGAGGGAAACCACTGAATGATCTGGTCTCTCTTGCAGCTGAACACACATTTATGAAAGCCACTTAGTTCTTTGGCTGCTCTCTGTAATCTATTTTGTTCAGCAGCGGAGCAACATTTTTCAAAGGCCTTAATATTTTTCTTGAGCAGCTTTTGAAATAGGAAGTTGCAGACCAAACTCCCCTTCTGCTGAAGTTGGTAGCAGACTCCCACTTCTGCAGCCAGCAAGTAACTGTGGTTCCCACTGACAGTATGAGTACCTCAGGAAATATAATTCGTGTCCCACATAAGTGACCCCTTTTTTTCTCATCCACATTGACTGTGTATTGTCACAGCAGCTTCTTACACAATACAAACAAAGAGTCCAAAGAGAATTTTAGAACTGCATGAAAATGTCATCTTGTCTTCGCTTCAGACAAGGATCTCTTACATACATTTACTTTGGCTTTTTCTCATTAGCAAGGAGATGAAAATCTCAAGCATCTCATAGCTCATTATGAATACATAGTCATGCTCTGCTGCTCACAAGGGAGATGGAGATACTGGCAGCAGGCCCCTTGAGACAGCAGCCAGATTATACAACCCCTGTATGTAGACAATTCCGAGTGACTGCTCAGAAGAAAGGACCAGTTACACTTATTAACAACATTTGTTAGGTACCAGTAGTGTTTGTGGTGCTCTACAAGACAAACATTGTCCTACTTTATCCTGATGAACAACAGATGCCAAAAGACTCTTTTGAAGGTGCAGAGAAAGTGATGACTTACAATGTTCATGTTGGGTTTGGTTTTGCTTTCCACTTTTTCTCCAATCATTAAAGGGCCTGTAAATAATACTAGAATGGTGAGGATAGGCTAGTGACAACAACTCTGATAAAATGTCCTTTGAGGAAGAATTTGAATGAGAAGAAAGAGGTACCCACATGCTGGGAGATAACAGCAGCATCAAGAGTGAAGGAAAGTGAACAGAGCAATGAGGTTGTCACTGATGACTACATGAAAGGAACCAAAGACAAAGATTTGGCTTGATGAGGTGTTGGGATGAAGCATTTCATCTTGGGAGGCAGAGCCAGAAGATTCAATGAAGTAAAAACATGTTTTGATTGTCAGGCAGAAGGTTGTTGTAGGAGCTGCATTTCTGACATAGCAGTAGGGAATAATGAGGGTGTGTAGAAGGTGGGAAAAGGTTAGAGGTTATCATCAAATTCATGACACTCAAGATGAAAGAGAGTAGGATTATAATGACAATACTTATAAAAGTTTAAGGACATAGAACATTAAAATGCGTTTAGGACATGAATAGAAGGAGCCACCAATTGGATGAAGGAAGGGAAGGAAGTAGTTCAATCATGCTGTCACACATCACTGGGGAAGGAAAAAGACAAGAAAAAGACCAGGAATAAAAGCTATTAGTAGAAAATAAGGTGAGTTGATGAGAAAAGCTTGTGAGAGCCTTTCCATCTTATTCTTGAAGTCAGTAACGTTTGGAGGAAGAATGACAACAAGGCAGCTTAGGGAAAGAAATGATAGTCTCAGAGGGGGACTTGGTGGGAGCAGTGGGACTTCTGCTTGAGAAAGATTTGAAAAGTCTCTTGGAAATAATTCAGTACAGACAGTCCCTCTGGCCCCTGAATGCCCTTTCAAGATATTCTGTGAAGGAAGAAGCAGAAGCAAGATGCAACCTGTAGTTGCATGTACATCACTCAAGTACAAGGGAGAAAATGATGAAGTGGAACCTAAATAAGTAATTGAGCACTTGTTAAAGCAAAAGAAGGAGCAGGGGATAAGGAGACCAGGAGCTGCAAGGACACTAGACATATCCTTAACTTATAGGGTGTATCTGAATGGACAAATAAAGGAAAACATACAAGGAGCACTGGAAGAGCAGCGGCTGGTGACTGAAAATTTTGATAATGAACTGTCAGCTAAGACATAATTAGGCACCTCTATTCAGATGAGTTTCTCAGCAAAGAATGACATCTCTGATGTTCAAACATATTCTGGCTTCTTGGTAAAGAGGATGCCATGTGTATGCAGCTATGAACTTAAAACAGAAAAAGGGGAAAGTTGTCAAAAATAAGGCAGCTTACAAAGCTGTATTTACCAGAGATAAGACTAAATATATTGTTTTCCGGCATCATAGCTGAGAGGCTGCGTGGTTCATCTCTTCCTTTCCATTTCACAGACTTTGACAAGAGTCAGCACTTGCTCAAAGGAAATAAGCATCAGTATTAGATGCAATCAAAAGACAAGTTAATGCATTTGTTATATTTACTCCATGTTTGATGATGTAAAAGGCTTCTTTGAAGGAATCTACAGGGCAGTGCCTAGCAGATGCCACTTTGGCTGAAATAAACAACTGAGGAATCTGGTAATTATAGTCTCAGATACTTCCCCTGTGGTTCCTGGACCCCAGGGGATACATGGATTACTTCTAAGGAGTCTGTAAAAGCAAGAATCGGTAGGTTCAGATTTGCTGTACAGGATATGTATCTTCTGTGAGAAATTTTAAGGAATGTGTAAATTAAAAGGGAATGTCTGTCTACATAGTAGTTTTCAGTTCCTTCTCTCCCCAGATCATGCAGTTGACATACAGAAATATTATATAAATGTAATTAAGCATGCAATAGCTTCCTCTCTTCTTGAGTTTTAGGAAGATTTTCTTTCTCTCCCTTCCTCCCCCAGGGACATTCCATACTATTTAGAAAGCATTTGTTAAAAGATAGATTAATCTATATATAAGATCCTAAGAATGAGATGGATATCTGAGCTCTCCATTATTCTAGACACAGACCACATGCAGTACTTACATGTAGTCAAGTGACTCAATTTTAATGAGACTATCACTGTGGAGAATAAAGAAAGTATTTGTACTTTACTCCCCAAAATAATGGACAATTGCTCCTTTCTTTCCAAAACTGCCAGTTTTATCAGCATTTATCCTAGTCCTTTATAGAATTCTCTCACTTCAGCCACTCCAAGGTTAATTCTCACAGAGAAGGAACTGAGACAGGACACTGGGATTTCCTTTCAGAAAAGAGGAAGGTTATATCAACCATACTAGCAAGTGTTCTACTACTTCCTTTAGTCTCAAATTATTAGTTTGCTTAATAGGAAGGTCAGAGAGAGAAGGTTTGCAGATGCATTTTTTTTTTCACATCAGAGGATACACTTCAGATCAACCCTACAAGTAGTCTGAGGACCATAATAAACCCCATAGCTTTCATCTGAGTGTTAATTTCTACATGGCATTCTGCAAGCAAATAGAAGTTCACTCTTCTTGCTCCAAGCCAAGCAGAAGTCATTAGTTTCTCAGCAGGACACATCCTGAGTTTAGTGCCCCACTACTGGATCTGTACAACTGCTAGGTTGTTGCAGTGTGAGCAAAGTGAGCAGGCACTTTCCTTCAAAACACAAGAGAAATACACTCTTTTTGTCCCTGGGCAGAACTACTTGCTTCTCTGACTATCAAAAAAGGATAAATACTGCTTTTCCTCAGAGCAGTTAGACAAGAAAAAAAAAATACTGGCAAGCGGCCTGAAGAAATTAATATGCATTTCAAGACTAAGAGATTTTTTTATTATGCTACGAAATTTCCCCTTTTTCTTTCCACAGATAGCATTCTCACTTTATACAACACACTTAAGTCAGTTTTGAGCATAAACTTATTGCTCTTTCTTCTTAAAAAGAAGGGCAATAGGAGACAGGAAAATACAGGTATATAACCTTTACTGAAGAACAGGCATTTGCTGTACACTCTTAACAAAAATGAGTGATTTCCCCAAATGCCTAACAACAGACACTGGACGGTACAAGACAATTATATATGCTTTAGTCATGGAGAGTCCTCTGAATCTGTACATTTGACCTGAAGGCTACAAAGGAATGTTTAAAGGAAATATATGAGAGGCAAGATCAAGTAGATGAATGAACATTAAAGGGAAGAAGGGGGTCATATTTATGTAATTCACATAAGTTGCTCCAAGTATGACTTCAAAATAGTATCACCTTTTTTCCCTACTTTCATAGAAGTAAAAGGGAATTTCTTTTGAATTTGTATGAAAGATGACACATACGTTGTATCTTTGTCATGCACAAAAAACCAGTTTTCAAGCAACATGCTGTAGTAACTTATTTCTGCTTTTCCCAGCTAAAGAGAATTAAAATGCCACATTTAGTTTCTTGTAGGTAAAGGTGCATAAGCCATTGGAAAGTCAGGGCAGTCTGTTGGTGGGTGTAGAAAGTTCTAAAACTCTTTGCCTGTGTTTAAGAGGCCCACCATCTTCCACAGATAATGCCAAGAATTTGTAAGAGGGCTCTCTCCTGTCCTTGAGTTCAGGGTTTACTCAGAGCATTTTCTTATTCAGAGAGGACACTGCAAGCAACAGCAAAGGATGGCATCTTTGAAAAATGGTAGAGAGTCAGAGAATGTTCTCTCTGGATGACAATCATACTGCCATTTTCAAAGTTGGAAGAACCTCATAAAGCTCCTCCAAGCCTCCAGTTTTCACCCTTGGAATCTAACCAGCATGACTATTGGCAGCACGGGGTCTGCATCTGTGTCCTGGGATTAAGGTGGTCAGTAAGGCGTCCAAATAGAGGAGACTGCTGTGTACAGCTGGTTACAGATGTGGTTTAGGTCTGGCAGGATTCACTAGTGCACGGCTGTACTGATCTGAGTACTAAACATCTACCCAACTACAGCAAAATTACATCAGAGCACTATAAAAACTGTCTCAGAAAACAAAGAAAGAAAGGCAAAAATCCATTCCAGTAAACCTGAGTACTTCAGTTGCCTGTAAGTTGTCTACAAGCAACAAAACAGTTTGATGCAGTCTCACAACACAATGAGTCTATGCAACCAAAGGCACCTTTTTGATACTGATGCAGCATGGGCTAACCAAAGGTGACACACAGCTGGATCTGCTTGTCACTAACAAGGAGGAATGAGCTGGAGATATGGTAAGTAGTAGCTTTGGCAGTAGTGGCCATGGAACAGTGAAGTTCAAGATCCTGACAAGTGTGAGGGAGGACAGCAGCGGAGTACTTAGGTGAGCAGACTTCAGTTTATTCAGGGCACCCTAAGTGGGTTCTGCTGGGAGGCACTTCTCAAGGGCCAAGGATCTCAGTGAATTTGGTAGACCTCCAAAGACAGCATCCTTTGAACACACTAATTATCTCCCCTGAAATTCAGGAGGACAAGCAGATTCTTCATGAGACTTTGCTAAACAGGGAGCTTGAGATGAAGCTTCAATGTGAAATGGCAGTGTATAGGAGGTGGAAGCAGAGGAAGGCTATGAAGAATGAATTTAGAAATATTTTCTGTGCATGCAAGGACAACACTAGCAAAGCTAAAGTTTACTCAAAGTTGACACCTGTATGGGGAATCAAGGGTGACAAGAATCCTTAGTATAAAAAACCAAACAGGGAAACTGTTGGCACCTTTGTTACATGGGGTATATGACAGCAAGCCCAAACATGGCTGAATTAATCAATGTCTTCTTTGCCTCAGTCCTCTCAAACAAGATTTCCCAGGCTTCACTGTTTAGGAAAAAGTGTTCAAGAGTAACAACTAACAGCAGAAAATGAGGATTACAAGAGGAAAAAGGCATAAATGGAAACAAGAGAGTTCCAGACTGGCTATAAGGAAAAGCTATTTTCCCCATAGAAACAATAGGTAACACACTGGTCACAAAGGTTTTGCAGTCTTCAGCCTTGGAGTTTTCCAACATTCAGCTTGTTAAATCCCTGAGCAATCTGTCCTGATCCCTCAGCTGCTTTGAGCAGGAGGTTGGACTGGAGACATCCTGTAATACCATATGATTTTTCTGAACATGACTACCAGGCTAGCCCCTGCAGCATGATCAATCCTGAAGAGTGCTGCAACTTCTTTCTTAAAATTGTTTTTAGAAAATGAGAACACTTTAACAGAACTTGCATGAAAAAGAAAGGAAGAAGCCAGATCACAGTATTTTATTTACCCTTCAGAGCCATGCAGACAAGTACTGTCCAAGGCACCTAGCTTGCAAGATGTTAAGAGAAATGTGAAACTAAGAACTCCCAACGAAACAGCAAACAGCTGCTGTATCTACAAGGAAAGGAAAACAAATAATATGCAGCTTTTTATTGCAGTGGTATTCATACTTTTATTTCCACTCACAATAGATTTGGTAATATCAGCAAAATTTATTCTAGATTGCAAGGCTGTGCAAATATCTATATAAATGCAGTGTAGTGCTTGGACTCCTGGCAGCTGGCCAGAATAGCTCTCTGTGTAAACATGTTTGGCTATTTCTATAATAGCCACTCATGGCTATACCTCTCTCCTGGCCTATCAAGCCAGATTACCCTTTATTTTATGTTTCTCTGTGTGGGACAAAATCTAGCAGTGGAACAGCATTTACAGGCAATATAATATGGAAATTATATGCACTGCAATTAAATAAATGTCCAGTCTTCTGAGCAAGGTCCATTTAGGAATGCCCTGCTGACTTTAGAAAAGGACTGTAGTTCCTAAGTTCCCAGTTGAAACAATAAATGAACTGTGTGAGTGGTTAAATTAGCTGGAGAAACAGAGGAGATTTGTGCAGTGACATAAATTAGGACTTAAAATTATCTCGACAGTTTACATAACATTTGCTGTGCACGAATCCATTGCATGTGGTGTTTAATATTGCATACATGCTTTGGCAGATCCAGTGCAACTTTACAGTGAAGCAAGGACACAACAGATGACAACTCTCCATGAAGCAAGAAATGTGATAGCTGTATTCACATACTGCAGAGATGCAGTGAAATGAATCTAGGTTTATTACTTATTTATTTATCTGCATATGGGATTGTTTTGTCTGTTTCTCAGATTTTGGGTTGGGATTTTTTGTTTTGTTTTGTTTTTGTACATGGGTCACTATTGCCTAATAAAAACTCAATATTTGTAAAGTACTGAGTACATCACTTGATGTTTTGGAGTCCAGTGCCTATTGCTTCTTGCAACACAGCTGTAGTAATAGAGTAAATTGAGTCAGTGATGCTGTTCAAATTAAAATAGGAAAGAGGATAACGTTGCAAATAAAATGGTATGCAAAAATGCATATGTGTTTCAGCCATGTAATTGTAACTCTGAACAGATTTTAAATATTTGAACTGAGGAACATAAAAATGCCCAATCACCCTACACAGAAATCTGTGGTTAGAAGACAACATTGCCAGAGAGCATTTCAGAGCCCTCAGAACACCTCGCTATATGTTTGTCAGGAGGACTCAATGAAGAACTTCAGTAAGCCAAAGACTAGCAAAGGGTGCCATTTGATGAGAGGCACATTACAGATATAGTTCTTCCTCTGTGCAATCATCAAAAACATTTAAAGTGCCAAGATCTATAGTTCTGCTTTCTGCTACATATAGTGTCACCAGCAAAACCCACCCAAAAATTAGAAAACAAACCCCTAAAGTAAACAGCTACCTCCAAAGGACCTGGGTCAAGGTCCTTGTTGTCATCAAGTTGTGACTTTGTCCTGACTGCAGAGTATCAGGGGAAAAAAAGCTCTACAGGCAATCTATCCTTCCAGTATGTGGATGAAGATGTGACTTCTGGAAGTCCCAGAAGGTGCAGATATGGCATACAGGGTTGTACCAGCCCCTTTGAGCTTTGTATGCCATCAGTGATAACAGGGCTGTTTAAACACACTCTACTGAAGAAATAAGCATAATTTTCTATTCAGGTGCTTCAAGAGCAAGCAGCCAGTCATCTTAGTGCTGAAGGAAGGAGTCTAGGGCTTAATTTCCAGGAAGGTTGTCTGTACAACAGCAGTTATGTCAGAGGAACAGTATCTAGTTTACACAACAAAATATCCTTGAACTATTAAGCTGCAGGCGAAGACTGCAAATCAGAATTAATTACAAGCGTGTCTTGGCTGCATAGAGACAGAAATGCTGCAGCACAGTAGAGAAATAAGAAAAGTCAACTAGGACACTTGTGAGCATTTAACAAGAACTTATATTTTGAAATGTGTGGAGTACACCACTGTGAGGGTCAGCATTTAGCAGCTTTCCCCTAATTTGGGGTACTTTTGGTATTGAGACCAAAATGAATGATTCACTTCTGTATTTTTTGAACATAAAACGATAGGGCACTCTCATAGGTGAGGATGACAACTACCTTTTTTCTTTAACCATCTTAACCCCATTTTGAACACCCTTTGCCCTGCTCTCACCCCCTGCTTTTTATTCAACCATGACTACATTTTGGGATTGGATTATCAAATAACTGGGATAAATTTCACAGTGATTTTCCTTGGCACAGCATTTTGAGTGAAACCATTACAGACCCTGATAATGGCACCCCTAGGTACAATACCCTATTTCAGAAGATCTGTGTTAAACATTATGAATTCCCAAACAGTTACCTCCTCAGGAACAAAATCATTAAGTTGGGTAGCCTGACTTAATTAGACTTAAATGTCATCAGTGATTCACTCTGCTTTAATAAACTCATCTGTTTTCATGTCAGTTCTGTAATTTACACCATAAAAACCCAGTCATGTTGTTCCAATGTCTCAGGAGCACAGTTAGAAACCATCTGAGAATCTTTCAGGGCTGCATTCTTGCAAGTTTGATGACACTGTAGCAGATACAGACAGTGTCAGTGAAGGTAAAGCCTTTTCAAGGAAAAGCATCACAGAGAACTTTGTGGCTACTAGAAAATTTGGAGGAACAACAGAAAAAAAAGATACAAGTACTTTGGAGGAGGAGCTCTTTTGAGAAATGTGCTTTGCCTTGAAGTTCAGAAAGTGAGCAGAGTGAGAAGAAAAAAACACAAGAAAATAGGTGTTCATGTGAAACCCATTTCAAAATGGTAAGTTTTAAAATTTGCCTGGCAGCTTAGCAGGTCCACCGTCTTCCCTAATTCTTTTGGAAAGAAGAGGTGTGGGTCAGAGCCAAAGAACAGCCTTTCTTTATATATATGTATATATATACTCTATTTGTCATGACCTTTCACTATACTTGGACTTTAAAGCTGCCTCAGAAAATCTGTGTAAAAGTATCACATGCATTCAGTCCTCTGGCAATTTAAAAATCAATATACACCTTACCAATATGCTACACTTCCACATGTGGGAGGGCGGGAAAGGAGCTGTGGCAAGGATCTCACCTCCGTGCACTGAACCCAGCAGTGCACACAAACCATCCTAAAGGGAATTTGAGCACCCTGCAGTGGATCTGCATGTGATAACCTCCAATGCACAAATGCTAGGAACATGCCCTCAAACTCTCTAAAGAGCGTCTACACATTCCTCTTTGATGCTGGACAGAAGTCAAAACATATATAAACAACTATAGGTTACCTAAGTTTCATAAGGTTGGTACTTACCACTGTGGTGGATCCAGTCTAAGAACGGTGTTCGCTGGGTGGGAAGCCTGCCCCAATCTACTTCAAAGCACAGCTGGGAGTAAACAGGTATGCTAATGAAGAAATTATACATGCTACTCATTTACCAGCTCCCAGAGGAACATTAACAGCAGAAGCTGATTACACATGCAGAAGCAAGAAGGTCCTATACCTGATCAAAGACATTTGTGGGTACAGCATTCCTTTCTGTCCTAGAAACAAGCAGGACAGGCAATATATAGAAAAAATTATTCATCATGCACCTCCTGGTCAGATTAACAGGGGTAAAGGTTCATCCTAGTTGGTGATATTTCTAATTAGAGACTGAAAGACAGCACTTGACATAATCTGTGATTAAAGAAGGAAAAAAAAAACCAATCAACTGAACATACAAATACCCTACGTAAGTTTATTTTGTTTGTATGGGTTTTCTTCCTCTACAAATACTGAACAGATTTATGTGCATGAGATTTATGCACATGGTTGGATATTGCTGAAAGTGTGTTTGCTTTCCATTTTGTTTGAAGCAGCTCCACTGGAATCAGGTTTGTTTATTTACCTGGTATTTGACAAACTGTCTCTGACACCCAGCTATCAGGGGTTCATGCCCATGTTTCTCACTGGAAACTCCATTCTCCTAATTGTTGCTGTAAGCAGGACAACACAAGAGGTGGTTTTGCCTCCAGGCTATGTCAGCTGGGTCTGGTATCAGCCATGTTTTGTTACAACCTGTAAGACTGAGATCTCTTTGATTGTCCTTTGCGAGACTTCAGTTTTCCTTTTCTTTTTTCTTGTTTTTTTTCACTTTCACATACACTCACACACAGAAGGTATATTTAAAGGAATAAGATCAATCTTAATGACCTCTCAAAATTTATCCTGGGGCTAATCAGAGGCTTGCTGTGTTGTGCTGGCTAAATCTATCATGGTATTGAATAATTCACAGCATGCCTTAAAGGCTCCAGACTAGGTGATTTACCCCATATTAATGTGATGCTTTTGCATTTTAATAGGCTTATGTTAATGTTTTACAAAATGATAAAGCATTCTTCTGAACTCTCCAGCGACAAGGGATGATGGTATGAACCACATAATTCTAGCAAAGGACAGCCAATAACATCAGATTTATGAGTGTTGCTACAGCATCTGTTGTAAGCTTGAGCCAGACCAAACCATTTTGTTGAGACTTACCCCTACTCTGACTGCACAAGTGGCTTTTCCCAACCTGTCTGACACTTTAATGGAAGTAGTCAGGCACAGGAGAAAAGGTAGGGCATTCTGAAAGCAGAACTAACCTTTCCAAAACTGTTTTAGCACAGAGGTTTTTATATCCCTTTGAGAAAAGACCTAGAGGAGAACAAGAGGGATTTCATTGCTCTAAGGTTGGAATTTCAGAGAGCAGTGCTCACTATGGGGTCATATTTTTCCATTTGAAAGGGAGACAGCCTGTCAGCAGAGCTCAATGTGTTAGGCATATGTTGGGTGCTGAGAATTGTAAAATGCAGGTCAGGTGACGAGAACACTCACACCACTTCCCTCCAGCTGTATGGCACCTTTGTAGCTCAGCTGCTCCACAGATCACAGGAGTGCTTTCCCCAGCCTCTGGAGAGAAAAAACGAATTATGTTTATCTCTTAAAACCTGCTTATGTGCTTATGTGAGAAGGGAGTTGAGGGTGGGGGGGAAGCCACCGTGTCTCTTCAATAGCTGCTTGTAGTGGCATCCTTGTACCAACATAGGATGGAAACGAAAGGGAAAAATACTCCAGCCCTGGGCCTTCTGGTAGATGGCAAGGTGGGAAATGAACTCCAGTTCTGCTAAATGGAGACTAATATATATGACAGAGTGGGGGAGGTGAACTGCTTGCCCTGCTGACACCAGTAAACTCAAGCCTTTGAGAATGGGACTTGTTGGCAGGTTGCATGGAAGATGGTGGCTTCCCATCTTCATACAAGGAAAGGTTAGAGAAGAGGGGAAAAAAAAGGAAAAAAAAGACAGAGAAATGGGAATAGGGAGTGAACAACAGTACAGAAACTTAACATAAACCAAAGTGTGCAACATTATCTGGAGTGGTGTACCATATCCTACCACTGACAGGCAAAACAATTGCATTTATTGATTTAAAAAACAGGTTTTTGTTGCAAACGGCAAAAAAAAATTCTTACATGAGTTCATGTTTCATAATTCCTCTGACAGAAAAAAGAGGGCAACACTTAACAAAGAAAGCCATCTAGAAATGCTAAGATATTGAACGCTCAGGTGCTCACCTATCAAACGAAAATTCATTTTTAGCATGTGGCTTGCAGCTAAGACCCCAGCCTTCGCCTCACATACTCCAACGCAGTTCCTCAAATGCCATGATGTTGAAGCCATCTCTACCACAATGAATATGCAATGCACTGTGGAACATCTGCTGTTGGTGTTTAAATGGACTGCCAGCAATTATGAAATACACCTGGGAAGTACGAAACCCAGGTTTTCATTCAGAGTTAATTTAGATGACCATGTTAGCCTCTGACTTACTGGCTGCTATGAGGTGGGGCTGCTTATTTCCAGAAAATTCAGTCCTCATCTGAGAGGTTTTCATGAGAGCTGGACAGATTTTTGTCAATGTTAACAACCACTGCAAAAGTATTCACTAGTTCTTCTGGACACTTCTAAAAAGATAATACAGAACTATTTTTCACACCACATGCAATTGTGGAGACTGTGGCTACAGTTCAGAAAATGACACAAGAAATAACTGAACATTTAAAAGGATAACAATACCATCTGGAATTTAAATTATTGCTATTAATACAGAAGCTGGAAGAAACACTAAACTGCATGCTTTGAATTTTAAGCCAATCTTTGCTACAAGGTATCAGAAGCAGATTATCCTATCACTGCTTAATTTAGGGTCTCAGGAATCTTTATTGGAGCATCTGCTGCAGTCAGTCAGGGAACTGAAGTCATGTTGGTATTTATGTTCTTCTCTACCCATAACATGTGCAAAACTTAAAAACAAGCTGTGAGAATTAAACCATGCACGTGGCTGATGAGAACATTGTTACATACGTGCCTCAGATTAAATACCTACCTTTGAAAATAGTGGCCATAACATACATCTACCACTGTAATGAAGAACCCATAAGACCATTCAGGTACAATGACATCCTGAATCACAGAAAAGAACCAAAAGCAATCTCAGTAGAGGTCCTATTCCACCTCCCAGGCCCTGAGTGTGGAGTAGATCAGAGAGAGCAGCTGATGTGCCTTCCCAGGCAGGCTCTTTGAACACTGTACTAGAGCATTTTCCTTTTTCTGCAACTGTTGCCTCATGTTCAGCGTGTGATCTACTACATCTGCCAGGTCCTTTTCTGAAGAGCTGTTACTAATGTTGAAATCTATCCTGTGCTTGTGTAGCTGATTCTTCTTGTGTAAGAACAGAACCTTTACTCATCCTTACTCAAACACATCCCACACTTTCTTGTCACTCAGTGTTTTGTCACGACCTCTCCAAATTCTCATCTTCCCTCTTAGTTCTTTGTGGTCTCTCTTAGCACTGTATTATCTGCAAATGGAATAAATGCAGTTTCTATCCTAGTGTAAAGGCCTGTGACAAAATCATCTCTATCAATATGGACACCTTATAAGTCCAAAGATGAACTAAAAATCTTCAAAGCTGAGTCACCGCTTTCTTAGCAATTGCAGTCAAACCAGCTCAAACTTGAAATCTAGAAACATCATTTTTTCATTCTTTTGCTCATTAAGCACTTGTTTCACTTCATTCTAAAGTCACACTGAGTTAATATCAGGAGCAAATGACATGTATTTCTCTTTGAGCACTAGTCAATTTAAACATCAGTCATACAAAACCAGATTTACAGCAGAAATTAGTTGCTTTCTCAGAATAAATGGAGCAGAAACTCTGTTATTTCCTCACACAATCTTCTGCATACAATATATGTATTGTAAATATAACCCATGACTTTCAGGTCTGCAGAATTTAAATGCATCCATATTTTGCAAAATATCCTTAAAACTTACTTTCAAGACACAGATTGTTCTGGCGCAGGAATCATTTGGGAGTGGATTAGATAATAAGAGCCTGCAAAGGGGAAGAAATTTTAGTCCATAGTTCAAAGACTTTTTTATCTTTTCTAATACCAAACTTTAAATAAGTAGCTCTTCTCCTCCTGGTAAATACACTTGACTTTGGAAATAAATTATTTTATTTCTCTACACTTATACAGCAAATTATAAATCCTATCCACCAAGCTGGATAGAAAGAATGTTATATGTTTTAGATAGAGTTTCATAAAGTAGTAGAACAGCAACCATCATTCTGAAAGAAGTCAGAAAAATGGGAGTTTAGAGAATACAAGCAAAAAACCTTCTTACTGCATCTTATGTTCCTCACTCTTAAGAACATGAGTAAGAATTTCTCTCTGTTCTGTCTTTGCACGTTCTCTTCAAGTAAAAATATATTTTAAGAATATATTTAGTGTCTCTGTACTCTTGCAGGACTTCTAGAATATTTTTTCAGCATTACAAGACTTAAATGAGAGATGCTGTATAAGTGGAAAGCATGATGAAAATAATTTTTGTTTTAATAGCTCAACAATGATGACAATACTATTCTTCACTCAATTTCTTAGCTGAAGCACTTGGTAACCCTTTTCAATCATCTATATAGTAAAATTCCTTATTTATAAAAATAAAACTTATCCAGATTAAATTTTCTCCCTTGAAACAAAAACAAACAATTTTCACTGTGGGTCTTCAACACTTTGCAGAAATATAACCAAGCAGATGTCAAGAAATGGTGAGAAGCATGTGAAGAAGCTACTAAACTTATGAGTGGGTTTGTGTAGTTTTAAATTTTTGCATCTTTTCCATTCTGAGTGGCAACAGAGTGGAGCCTTATTCTTGTTGCATGGATTATGTTGTAACCAACCTATTTTTCACGGGGCCTTCCAAAGTAAAAGATTACTTAATTTAACACTTTATGTAAAATGAAGCCTAAAATAGGATCACCAGCTACTGCAATTATACTGCCCCATCATGAGCAATGGTTGCTTGAGAACCTGAAGAGACCTTGTTCCCCAGCATTACAGAGCAGAAGGTCTTTTAGCTGTAATACCGTTGGATAGCTGTGCTGGTCAGGTCTGTACACTCTGTCTTGCACAGAGGAGCTTAAGTTATGCCTGGTGTTTTTTAAGTCCTACCACAAAGCAAAACATCAAAGATAGTGATTTTTAACGCTCTGAGTTGTCACTTCAGGGTAGGGACTATTTTTGTGTTTGTAGGACACCTAATAAAACAGGGCCATAATTGGATTAAAAGGCCAAAGAATTTTAAAAATTGAAATAATAAAAAATAACTGCTATGGTAATATGTTTCACAGAACCAGCCTACAGACCCTAAAGAACCTGGCTAGAATGGCTGAGCCAATAGAGAGTAGGTGATAATTGATTTCTTATGTATGCCAAGTTCACACTAGGACTTAGAGCAAATCTTCTTGCTGCAGCTTTAGCTCAGTATTCCTTTACTTAATCACCATGGACAGAGAACAGATCATCCTTTTTCTTTCTGAAGCAGCCTTTTATGCTCCTGAAGACTGTTAATTCAAATGTGTTCAGTCTTCTGTTGCTTGCTCTCAGAAATACCAATTCACTTGGTCTTTCTTTGAAGGTCATGTGTTGTAGACTTGTGCTTATTTTCATTGCTATCCCCCAATAGACTTTTAAGTGTTCATTTTTTCCTTGAAGTGCAATGCTCTCTTCTTGACCTAGCAGGAATATTGCAACATACTGTTAGGTATAGAAGGTTTCCAGAAAGTTGATAAAATACATTCTGTTAAAAGTTGAACAGCAAAAGAAAAGCTAAAGAAGTGATAGTCCTTAGCAGTGCCTAGAGTACTGTTTACTAATGTTAACACAGTAATAGAGATATAGAATCATAAAATTTTTAAGGTTGGAAAATCTCTCTAGGATCATTGAGTTCAACCATTAGCCCAGCACTGCCAAGTCCACCACTGGACTTGTCCAGTGTCCCCAGGTGCCAGATCTACACATCCTTTACATACCTCCAGGGATGGTGACTCCACCATTGCCCTGGGCATCTTGTTCCTATGCTTGATCACCCTTCCCATGATGAAATTTTTTCCTGATATCTAATCTAAACATGCCCTTGCACAACTTGAGGCCATTTTCTCTCTGTCACTTGTTACCTGGGAGAAGAGACCCCCAGCTCACTACAGCCTCCTTTCAGGTGATTGTAGAGAATGATAAGGTCCCCCCCTGAGCCTCCTTTTCTCCAGGGTATACACCTCCAGCTCCCTCAGCTGCTCCTCATCAGACCTGTACTCCAGATTCTTCCCCAGCTCCGTTCCCCTTCTCTGGACACACTTCAGCACCTCAATGTCTTTCTTGTAGTGAGAGGCCCAAAACTGAACACAGGATTTGAGGTGTGGCCTCACCAGTGCTGAGTACAGAGGGACAATCACTGCCCTGGTCCTGCTGGCCACACTGTTCCTGAGACAGGCCAGGCTGCCATTGGCTGTCTGGGACACGTGGGCACACGCTGGCTCTTCTTCAGGCGGCTGTCGACCTGCACCCCCAGGTCATTTTATGCCAAGGATCAGCATGCTTGTGTGAGAACTGTCAGGTTAACATTCTGTCTGCTCTGAATAACTTCAAGCCTCCTGAGGGCAGTAAAGATAAGAAAGCAACACTCCTACCCTAAAAGCAGATTCTAGCCAATTCAGTTTAATAGGTAGATCTCATCTCTTCAGTGCTGCATCAGTACTCAGTATAATGAAATGAGTCATCCTGTCACCTCTGCCTACTTCTAATGCTGTCACCAAACTGCAACAGCTTAGGTAGCTCAGAAAATTATCTTTCTGCTTTTTTCCTAAATTTAACCATCCTCGAATCACTCTGCTATGGGAAAAGAGTACAAACTGAAGGCTTCCCAGCAATATTTCAGTGAATAACAGAGGGAATTATGGTTATTTCCAAAAGAAGAAAATGTGATACAAGTTTAATGAGATAAAATGAGTCCGGAGATTAAATAAAAAGCTGTTCCAGAGAGACTAGCAGTCAGTTTATAAATAATATACCTACTGGACAAGTTAATACAGCAAACGATGCCTGAGGAGAGGAAAAGAACAGAAGATTGAGATTGGTTTGCAGACATTTGAAAAAAACAGTGTCATAGTGAAAAGCCAGCGAGACAGTCTGCTTTAAAATATGTAATCAGTGCATTTTTGTTTGTTGATGATAGTGAGGCAAGTGGACAGCCAAGCTCACATTGGTACAAGTGACTGTGAAGTGATTAATACTTAAGATACTGAGGCAGAGCAAGGAGAAGGGCAAGATGTAATTAAGAAGATAAAGAACAGGAATAGTAATGCTTTTCACACCTGGTGAGAAAGCATGCATTGTTGATATAGTGTGGTAGCCACAGATGGTACCTGGAGTAGGAAATGTGTGAGAGGTAGTGCAAAATAAAAGCATTTGTAGGACTCTTGTGAAGAAGACCTGAATTTCAAAGGCGCTTTCAAGCCAGGAGTATTCAACCCTATAAGTCAATTGGAGAAGGTGGGAGATGAAATTTTGTTCTTAAATTACAAATACGTTAATGATAGCAAAAGGGAACTCACTAGCTATTTAATCAGATTGCCAGAGCTCTACTATAAGGGTTTACTTTGAGATTATGTTAGGTAGTTCTCTTGTCTTTGAAATGAATTAGCAGTAAATTTCAATTTGCCTCATACTTTACTTCATGATTTTGGTAGATGTTTAAGCACAGCTAAATCAATTGGAATAATGAGCACAATAATTAGGAACTTGAATTGTCAGAGAAATTATATTCTAATCTGCATAGAACACAAGCCAAACAGAGGGAAACAATTCATGTGTAACACCTATCAATGCATGCAATAACACAATGTATATATCACTGTGAAATAACATTTGGGGTTCTATGCCTCTATGATCCCACTTCAGTTTTGTTTGCCTTGGAGTTAACAAATTATTAAATAAGAAACTCAATAACAAAGCTTGCATATATGCCTGCTCAGACAGTTATTCTAGAAGAAAAGGCTGTGATCTTTTTTGCCATTTAGAAAGGATTAAGCACAACCTTGATAAAGCAGTAGCTTCTGCTTTCATGTTTGGGACCAGTGGCATTTAGCAAAGTCTCTAGGCAGCAAACTAAAAAAAGAATTGTTGGTATAATGCAGTCACCTTCAGCAGTGCTTCCACCGCCATCTCTTTTAGCCACCACCCCAATTATCTCCCTCCTGTATTCTAGTATCTGTCAAGCAAGCAGCCCCAAAACACACATCACATGCTTCCTCTTTAATTTTCCGAATAACATTTAGATCTAGGTATGATCTAATAGGATGTTTTGGATGTTGCCTTTTGGGTTACAGGGGTGAAGGGGTTACAGGCCTCAGAGGAGCAAAAATATCCATGAGAAATCATTTAACTTGAATTTCCTGGAAAATGAATAGTTTGCTGTTTTAATGGACTACCAGCTTCTTCCCACAGGATCATTCTTAATACCAGTCTCTTAGCCTTGACAATACAGCAAATCAAGGTCCCATTTGCTCCCTGCTGCACAGCAGCTCAGGGGCAAGAAGCAGATACTTCTTGGGCATTCAAAGGTGCTCCATTCCCACAGCACTTCTAATCTCTTATGAGAAATGAAGGTCCTGTGTTTGTTCCAAAAACACCTTACATATACCATGTGCTCAAGTGTGGAGACAGGAATGAACCCATTAGGCTCTGACCATCTTCTCAAGAAATCAAAATGTTAGCTTTCAGCCTTATTCCTTTTACAGCTCAGGATGAAATAAGTAACCCTCCAACAAGACCAAGCACAGTTGTTGGAGTAAGAAAATTGCATGTGAGTTTTTGCTCTCAAGAGCTGCTACATTCTGTGACTGGGGAAAGAAGAGGGGATTTTCAGGAAATAAAAGCTAAGTAAATATAAGCACAAATTAGATAGCAAGCAAATGCCACTATTTGTTGGCTTATTTCAATACAGGAATTTAAATTGATGACTTCCTGGGTTGCAGATTAAAAGGTTACAGAGGATGCAGATAATCTGTCATGCAGAGCATGTTGGAGGCTGGGAATTCACTCTCCAGTATTTGACATAGCAGTGTTAATCCTCATGTTAGCTCTTGGGAACTATCCAACCCAAGGTAAACAGCCTGCTTGTCTCTTAATGAGCATCCGGACAACAATTTACAGCAATCTCAGGTTTATGTAGAAGGGATGCTGCCTAAAGTAGGTGTACTATTTTCTGAATGGGACACTGGGGCAGATTTAAATACATTTTACTGAGTTAAACTAAACAAAAATTTTCAGCAAATTATAAAATTATTTAAGCAAGTTGAACGCAATCAGATAACTTTTCTATTTGATCATACACTAGAAATTATTTTCATGCTTAGCCAAATATGCATTTTTACTTTCCGGGTATCACTCTCAGCAGTAAATAATTACTATATTCCTAAAAATAAATTACTATTTCAATTTTTCGTGCTTCAAATTTTTTTTCAATATTTTTGGAACATTCTAGTGACATTTTTCTTAACAGATACTTATTTCATACAAGAAACATACCTTATATGAATGTAACTTATCCTATAAATTCTGTAAACTAGTATGAACATCTAAAAATATTTAGTCCTCACTTCTTCAAAACTAGCTTTAAAATTACACTGATCATAAGCACCTTCAATATTGGATTTGGGTACATGGGTTAGAAAGGAAAGACCTTTGTTTTCTCCCTTTCCTCATGAATGTATAGATCCTTTCCCTGATGCTGCCTAGTTGGATTTTAGTTGTCTCAACTAATTTTATCTGGATGCTAGTGTCCCCAGGAACTAACATGTTCATAAACTCTCTGTTAATGTATCACTAGTTTTTTAAGCAGGACTTGAAATAATTTAGTATTTAAAAAATGGAGGTACAAGTAACCACTATTTAGCTGAAACTGAAAGGGATTTTCACCAGGCAGAATTCATATCAGAATCCTCACTCACTTCAGGAAAATGAAATTCAGCAAGAACATAGTAAGATCTAAGAGAAATCTGTATTTACACCCAAAAACACTGAAATTACATTCTTGTTGCCTTTATAGTAGGAATCAAGTAAACACAGAGAGAAACTGAAGATAAAAATACTCCTGTGAGTGCAAAAGTTGGTGATTATGATTCATAATTACTAATCACTTCTTTAACATATGCCTGTAATTTGTTTAAGGACTAAGGTTAACCATAGTTTCTAGCATTTCTTGTTTCCTGTTCTTTCATGAGATTAAGAACTGCAAAACATTTGTCTCATTTTAATTGGCCAAAAAAGAAAACCATGAAGATTGCTCACCAAATACTTTTTTTCCAGACTATAAGACAAGTAAGGTAAAAAAACAGGAGGAAAATTAAACAACAGGAGGGGGAGTCTGAGGCACTGTTTAATGCCTTTGGCATTATTTCTTTTAGCAGTGAATGCTAAGCAATGCTTCAAACTGAGATTACAGTTGAGCAGACAGAAAAGGAAAATATCATTTTGTCTGTGAAGTTCTCAGAAGGATGAACCTGTCAAGAGCTAGAGAAATAGGTCACATGAAAGTTAATGAAAAGTAATAAATGGAATACATTGTGCCACAATGCTTCATCTCAATTAAAAGTTCACTTGCTGAATGCCATTTAAATTGACAGATACCCAGCTCTTATCAACCTGCCTATTTATCATCTTTGCATTTATAAAGGCTGTTGTTTATTCCACTGGGTAGCCTCTGGAATCCTCCTGTTGCATTTCTTAGTCAAGAATAATTGAAGTGTAAAGAAGTGAAATGCCAGGATTCATAGGAAAATGTTTCATGGGAAAATGTTTCCTTATTACAGACGTACAGATGTTCACTTCAGAGTAAACTGACATTAGAGGAAGGCTGGATTTTAACTTCTAGCAGTGTTTGGCATTACCTTGACATGAACTAATGATTGTTCTTTGACCACAGCAATGCCATCACTTCAGGAGGCAGCTCCAACAACTTTTTAAGAATGAAAGACCAAAAAAAAGGGGTTTGGAAGACAAGATAGGGAACATGTCATATCTGCATGACATTCCACACTGCTGCACCACAGCTTCCCACACAGAGGCATGGTGAGAAAAATGAGCTTGCTGAAAGGGCTATGATGTCCTTACTGTTGGGTTGCAGCTTCAACATTGCATTATCCTGTTGCAAGCAGTGAGTTATAGTTTATAGAGACGACTTGAGCGACTTTTAGATAAGACAAAGTTTTGAAGGTGAAACACAGAAGAATACCATAGGTACTACTAGAATTGGGAACACAACTGCAGCACGCTGAAGAGAAAAGGTGAGGCATCAGAAGGATGCACTTTTTGAGTTGCATGTGGACATCTCTCCAGGACAGGTGTCTGTCTTAGAGCTCCATGTTTAAGTACTTCATCCCTCTTCTTAGGTTAAGTACTTCACAAACTCACTTGTGTCATAGTGAGAGAGAGTGTTTCTATAACTGATTGCCCATAAGTCCTTGACCTTGCTCAGGAAATGAGAGCTCTGGTGTGTAGCTCTCCTTCAGTGCCAGGATCTCAACCATAGTTCCTTCAACTCCAGAGTAAATGTCTGCATTGTATAAGAGTTGTGGAGCATCTTTCACTTCCCATGTTAGAGCTGTGCCACTGAGCTGCCTAAACTGACAGCTACCAAGAGGCAGTCTGACATTGCAGGAAGGGTCCCCCACTACAAGGTAGGAGGGAAGAATATGGATCTGTGTTTTGTGATACAAGGATGGATGCCAGAATGCCACAAGCACACCAAAACTCCCAGCTGTGTATTTGGGAGTTTTTTACTCCCAGCCTCACCTGGAGGGAGACAGTGCACCTCAGTGGGTAAGAACAAAACAAAACTCAAGAGGTTCATCAGTGAAAGAAAAACAAGCTCACACTTCCATGGCTCCAGTTTACAGCAGATCCAAGATAGGTGCTGCTCTGACAGTCAGGCTGGCAACTTGTACAATTGCACAAGTACGCAGACATATTTTCAGAGAGATTATATATGAAAAGGAGAAGGGCTGTTCATCCTTAACTCACAAAAACATAAATGTAAACTGCTATCATGCAAACTAAAATATCTGTGTTTGGGATTTTAAAAAAATTATACCTGTGTCTGAAGGTCTAAACCTGAATTAGCTGCTTACATTTAACTGTCCCAATGTCTTTATACTTTAAGGACTTGAGCAATAAGGATTTTGTATTGAATTCTTGCTGATTCTTACTTGTTCAGCTCAGTTGAGAAATTGAGCACTTTGGGTAGCTGTCTCCTCTCCTTACCCAAAGCCTCAGGCTGTTAAAACCACGAAAAAGAATGCATCAAGAGTTATTTTTAAAATGCTTCTAAGTGGAATTTGTGCTCAGTTAATATTTAAGTACTGCCTACAATGCACATAATAAAATGGAAGCATGCTTTAGAAAGCCCTGATTGAACGTGCATGTCAGCTGGTGTTCTGCTAGCCTAATGCAATTTGATTTTGACATAATGTAATGGAGCACAGTGATGAAAAACAGCAACCCTAATAAGGCTCCTCTTTTCACAGCTTATTTATTTTTGGCCACTGGAGCAGTGTGCTTCTCTATCTCTCTCTTTCTTTCAGAGCATGCAATCTTAAAATAATTAGCCAAGATGACTTTTCTTTGTGTCTTAATTAAATGAAATCTAAGTAACAAACTATTACTTTAACATTGCAAAACCACAGGGGCATATTTTCAACTCATATATACCGGCAGCACAGAAGTCAGCTGAACAATGGGAAAACCTACAGCAGCAACAACTTTACTGAAGGGAAAACACTGGACCAACAGGGCCTGACTGCCCTGTAGGTGCTCAGAAGAGAGCTGGCTGTGTTCCATGCTGTTTCAGTTGCCTGCTCTTTAGCATCCAGGCAGATCAGACTGTGCTGTGACTTCTATGAGGTGAATTAATATTCAAAAGAGAATTGTATCAGGTTAACAAATTAATTTCTGCTTGATTCTGGTTTTGAACACAGGTTTCTAGCATGAAAGGCTAATGCATTAACTCAACACATCAAGCATCTCATTATGCAGAAGTTAATGCTGATACACTCAATTTCCTACATTTTTAAGGATCTGATGCTTTTGGGGACTTTTTTTCTTCTCATGCTAATTGTATGATCTGCATCTTTTATCTAAAATGTAGTTTGTGTCAAAAAATTCCTTTCAACAAAACAATCATCAGGCACTCATGAAATTTCAGATCATCTAGGAAGCAAGGGAAATAAATTGTGGCAGAATAGAAGAGGATGCTATTCTCAGTCCCAGTGGGCAGCAAACTAAGCAAATGAGAGTTACCTGCTGAATTGCATGCATTCACTCTTGGAAGAAAACTGCTTTTTCACTTTAGACATGGATGCAACTATTCTCTTTCTCTCCCAGCCACATGCATATACACCTGGCCATAATCCTGGCCTTTACAGGATGCCTTTTATGTCACAGGGGGGGAAAAAGTAAAGAAAAAAACCCTGTAAATATCCTGAAAAAGCACTCCTGGTATAAAAGTGTTAAGCCACCAAGGAATAGTCTGTGACACTCGAGCATCAAAGACTTTAAAGGATGGGTCCAAGACCATGTCTGAATTACACTGTGCTGAACCAGCTGAGGTGGTTGGCAGCAATAACTTCACATCATGTATAGAGATGTAGGATGAAGTTAAGGGAACCTTGATGAAGTCTGTTGCTGACATTTAAATAAATTAATGATGTACTCTGTATACAAACAAGAGAAGCTGATGTTTCAGCAATGATGGGCCTGATTAGTTTTTAATTATGATGAAGCCAGCACTTTAATGGTTTGTGTTAAGCTTTTTAAACCAAATTTTCAGTAAGCCTGTTCATGTGGAAGCATAATGCTTTCACTGGCATGTTCAGCTATGTGAAGGTATGTAGATACTGGTTAAATTTAAATTGTTATCAAAAACATGCTCCTGGACTGTCCCACTAGCAGGGTTCATTCAGGCAGTAACTGTGACCCTTCACACCTACACACCTGCTTCCCTCACAAACAAACCACAAATCTGGAGGAAGGCTGGAAATGAGTCTCTCATGGACATGTCACAAAATGTCTAGCAGCTTAATACAAACAAGCTGAGAGCTGCCTCTGGCTCAGCTAATCTAGACACAGCCAATGCCATTTTCCTGTCTGCTGCACTTGCAATGAAGGGTAGTTTCTGTCCTTCTGTGATGGTAGCTGTGAGGCAACTGCTATTTTATGAGAGCAATTGATGCAATGTAATAAGAGAACAATTTTAACATGGATACATTACTGTTATTATTTTTTTATTTATGACTTTTATATATCTTGATATTGACAGTCTGAAAAAGAATGGATACTTTTTGTGTTTAGAAAAATCCATCTATTTCCATATAGCACAGGGAAAACAGGAATGTTAACCCTGTCTGGTAGATTCAAGAAACTCATTGAAATCCGTATTATTTTACAATGCTGTGGTGTTAGGAAAGCATCAGTCTTGACCAAGTCTGCAGAGAATTGATTCCTGTGTAATTTCTAAGTGACTATTAAAATGCGGGTAATTTGTCTGAGTTGGTGAAGTAATCTCAAGAGCTCAAAGGGAAGATGTTAAGCCAAATAAAGGAACAGGTATTGAGTTGCTCAAAAGGCAACAAAAAGATAATGTTAATTTATTTACTTCCCTTACCTCTCAAGTGTTGCTTTTAGCCTCTTAAAGCTGGTACAGACAGAAGTCAATTAGATGGTCTATCATTAATCAGAGAATCATGGAATCATAGAATGGCTTGGGTTGGAAGGGACCTTAAAGATCATCTAGTTCCAACTCCCCTTCCTGTCCATGGACAGGAACACCTTCCACCAGACTGAATTGCTCAGAGTCCCATCCAGCCTGGCCTTGAACACTTCCAGGGATGGGGCATCCATAACTTCTCTGTGCAACCTCGTGTACTCTGGTGCCTCACCATCCTCACAGTAAAGAATTTGTCCCTGAAATCTAATCTAAATCTCTCCTCTTTTAGTTTAAAACCATTCCTCCTTGTCCTAACACTACCCGCCTGTGTAAAAAGTCACTCTCCCTATTTTGTATAAGGCCCCCTTAAGTACTGAAAGGCCACAATGTGGTTTCTCCAGTGCCTTCTCTTCTCCAGGCTGAACAACCTCAGCTCTTTTAGCCTGACAGAAAATATTAATATACCATTTCTTCTTATTTATAATAAACTGCCGTATTAAGGTGATAATGAGGAATTTTAGTGTTGCGTTTCTATATTACAGCAAATAAAGGTTCTGCAATAGGAAAATTGCCAATTACCTTCCTGTCTGGAGGTGGGTCAGAAATAATTTTTCTCTCTTACTCGATAGCAGAAGTCACAAAATTGTTCCCATACCCCAAGCAATGCATCTAAAAACCCACATTAAGACATTGTGATAGGACAGAGTCATGTTACACTGTGATCCCCTTTAAATTAAAAAAGGTATTTATGCTTTGAACAAACAGGTTTTGCAGCATAATATTCATGAATGCTGATATATGTTAAGTGTCATTCTTGGAGGCCACTCCCATAGGGGATTTTGGTTAGAACCTCACACAAGACATATTTTGCATTTTGTAGTTTTGTAGTGAAATGTCCCCCTAATTTAAAGGCTGTGTTAAAACATGACACGTTTGGAATCAGGATCTTGCGTTTTGTCCATCTGAGGAACAGATGTTTTTACAAAATTCAGAAGTGACAAGAACTGTGAAACCTGACTTTGTAAGGATGTCTCTTGTGACTGGATTTGCTAACATCTCACACAGGGTCATTTCCAGCTGATAGCCTTCCCATCTGAGGTGCCTGCAACAAATAGACTGTCTCATATAGACTCCCCTGTGCCTCATAAAGGTGGAGCTCATGTTACAGGGGGCACTCCTTTTACAAGGCTGCTCAAACTGCCACTTCTCTGCCTGCTGAAAATGGTGCAGAGCATAATGCATTTGAGACAACTACCTCTTCCAAATTCTTAGTCATTCAGACAACTTCTGCTAAAGTCAGTAGGCTCAGATCAGACAGACACAGAGAGGGACACTGGGTAAGTCTTGTTATCTTCTGAAGCTAGTTTAAAAGGAGCTGCCATGCCCCAGTAGGATTCTGACAGGACAGACCCAGTCTCATGTTCCTCTGATCAGCTGCAGCACACCTCTCACTGGCTCCTGACAGACGCTACAGCAATGCCATGAGACGGTTAATTACAGAAGGTGCAAGGCAAAAAATGAAAAAAAACGAAGAGAGAAAAAAGTATCCTTAAATCTCTTTAGCATCATTCCCCTTTTCCCTGTCTCTAGCAGTAGAAGTGTACATTGCTAGCTGATGCTCAGTCCCACTCACAAACCCTGCAGGAGAAAACAGTCCTGGTGTTTTGAATGGTGTTATCTCCTTCTGTTCTTTCCCAGTGTACCATGTTACCTACCCAGCCAAAAGAAGGATCCCTTTACTTCCTGCTCTGAGGTACTAGGACATACATAGCATTTAAAATGTATTAATTTGAGTGGTTGCAGATTGCAGCACATTTAGTACATGAAGAGAATTGTACCTGTGCGAGTAAATCACAAATGTGGTGACAGATAATTTTTAAGAGAACCATGTAAGAGTGTGTCAAAATATTCTTCTTTTACAGTGCATTAAAAGAAATCCTAGCCTGGAACTGCTGAGAAAATAATTTATCCTGATTTTCTTAAAGCCTGATTCAGTCCTCTTAACATAATTTCCTGAGCTTTGAACTCATTGAGTCTTCTAATAGTGTCCTTAAATGAGACAAGGAGGTAATTTTCTCTCTCACTGCCTTTAGGAGATCATCAATCATGCATTACTCATAAGTGTTAGCATTGCATTATTCTGTCTTTTTTTTTTTTTCTTCTAAAGAAGCCTAACCATGCATGGAGAAAGTGCTGTAGTGTAAAAGTTTCCATTTATAAATTGCACAGTCTTTGTTCAGAATTGCTGTACGTCCTACAAGGCAATTTTAGTATAAAACCTGACAGTGATTCAAATCTCTAGCTATAATATATTTTTTTTATAACCTTTCCATCACCTGCTGCCACAACACATTTCTATAACAAGCAAATTCCATGGATGTTATCATGACAGATTTATAAATGAGTTGTTCTGTGATCGTGTCACAGAAGATGTGCTTATTAAGCCAAGGGGTGATGCAAGTATTGAGCTATTTGAAAAGCCAAGCCACTTCTATTTAAATCCCAAGAAACAGGCTCCAAGATATTAAGAACTGGTTTGACTGAGCAGTTTTCAACATTTGCATATTCAGTTAATTTCACTATTAAAACACTTGTCAAATTATATACTAGTCTTTCCACTTGAAAAGCGGATTACATCACATGAAATGTGATGGTCTTTGTCTAAGTCCTCAACTGACTGTCCCTACTTTATAAAAATCAATATGTACTTTTCCAAAAAGAATTGCAATTGACAGTAGGTGATTAAGAGAAATTAAGTCTGAATTCTAACTGTATCCAGGGGCAGTAAATGTTCAGGAGGAAAGCATGAAATAATTTCTGAATCTCACTGTTCATTGAAAATGAAAAGCATTTCCATATTAGACATTAGTTACTTCAGGAGAATAAATCAGAGCTGGAATGAAATATCCCTGGTGCGTTCCTCCTTATTGATAAAGTTCTGTTTCCTGAATACACCATTGCACAGCAAGAGACAACATCTCTTTTCACCATTCCAAGGCCCCACAGCACAATGTTCTTGGTTCAGGATCACACTCTCAATGAATTCCCACTTTCTTCTTCCTTTACTTCCACATACCTTTCCACTCAAACAACACTCTCTGAGCTCCATTCACTCCTCTAATACCCATTTCTAAACGGCCTTACATGAACCTTTGCTGTGGGCAGTTGCATGCCTATCTTTTGCCAGGGGAGATATTACTGTTTCAAAAGATGCTTATTTGTTTCCAAATACTTGTGGAAAAGGAGCACATCTTTTCCCACTGTGGTTTCATTATGCTTTAAACCAGTCTTTCATGGGGTATATATAGTAGCAGCAGCAGGGAGCAGCCTACACTTGAGGCTAGCAGTCTCTCAGAATTACTGTGCAAATACGACTTAGTGCTTTCTCCTCTTTCATCCAAGACTTGAGTAACTGGCACTGCCTCATGCCTGTCAAAAGACAGCTCTGTAAATCCATTCTGAGCAAAAAAAGGAAAATATAAGTAAAATGCACATGTTCACCAAGTCTGTTTTTTAACCTTTTGAACTCTCGAGGAGCTTTTTAAAGCAATCAGCTCTGAGTGCAAATGATACCCTGCTGCTGCTTATCCTCCTTTCCCAAGAAACCCATTTGCAAAGTATTATTTGTTTATTTCTCTCAGGATAGAAATAGGCACTGAACATGGGAATGTTAACACACTTCATAATGATAAACCAGGGGTTTAAATGAGCATGAAAACTTGCTGAGGCAAAGCAAATTATTTTAAAACTCTAATAGGATTCCTTGCATGAATTTGAAACATATGCACATAAAGCACTGACCCAGGACATTGTCACTGCCGTTTCTATTATCATTATGACTTTGGAAGTTGTGTCTTATTAATGAGCACTCACTGCAGTGTTTTACCTATTTTGAGAGTTGCTGTACCTTCAACATCCCCCCTTTTTCTGAGAACCATCTCCTATTAAATATAAAACTGCTGTGAAATGAGGTAATACCACACATAACAGAAAAAAACCAGAGCAAAAGATCTGCATATTGAGAAGACAGTCCATCACAACACAAAGACACCTGTGCTGCCTGAATGATCAGTAGCAATCCAGCATGGGCCAGGTGTGGTACCTCCCTAGGCAAAGACGTGGCACTGAATTACACCTGCCAGCATTGCATAAGGGGACTCACCTCAGGGAGCTGAAAAACAAAAGAAGTAAAAAAATCACTGCTTATAAGCATACAGATATTTGGTGTTCTTTCCCTTTACAGCCACCCAAACATGTACATGGAGAGTTTCTTCCTTGCAGAAGAGATTGGAGAAGATACACTGGTCACTGCACCAGGCTAATGCTATGGAAGCACCCAGCCTGTCAAGAGAGAAAGGTAGAGGAGAGCCAGCAAACAAGTTTTGTTTCTGTAAATAGATGCCACAAAATTGCATGTACACCGAGTAAACCCCAGTTAAAGATTAGATGACAAACTACTGCAGCAGGTTTGGCTTCCTACTTAAATCTTGCCGATTCAACTCAATTCCTGGGGTGCCTGAGGACAGTACAACTTCCATGACTCTATCTTTTCTCATCCCAGAGGCATATATCATGCAAAGCTGTATGCATGAACAGTCTGAACTGGGCTGTGCTTTCAGCTGCACAGGGCTTTTTATCTCCTGCAGTGCTGTCAATCTCCCACAGGATGGCTGATAGTGCCACTGGCACTATTAATGCAGTAACTTGCCCAAATATGTGTCACTTCTACCTGAAAGAACAAGTTAAGAGAGATTTCCTGGTAATGTAAGTGTATCTATGCAGAGACTCACATGCCTGGTCCCTTGGAGGGAAGGAATTTATGGCAGTACACAGACAGGATGGGATCCTCATCATGGCCACCTTCTCAGACCCATAACTTTTTTCATGGACCTTTCTCATTTCTTCAGATCAAGACAGTGTAATTGACCCTTCCAGTCAGAATTGCAATATTTCAGGTTTCTTTCTTCAGCTCTTGTTTGGCTCCAAATTAATCTGTCAGGCAAACAGCTATGAAAAGAAAAATAATAAGAGCTGTTCAGCAGGAAACTTCATCCATTTAAACCAAATCTTCAAATAGTTATTAAAATGAAAGCTTAGCTTTTCTTTCCTTCTGCTGTACAGAAGCAGCCTCAGTGAGAAAGTCACTATTGCCTACTTACAGAGTGTATTTTTCCCATTCTAATGTTTGTTTGCTGCTTCAAGTGCACCATATAATCAGTGAGCAGTTAAATTTTGTGCCTGTTATAGAACACTTAAGTGTTGAAATCCTACAGCACACTCACTGCTAAGGAGCATACTGTTTCTAGCCTCCATCCAAACGTATAATCTTTGTTTTCCACAGCCAAATTCTCTATCACACATAAGTCTTTGAACTTTTCTATATATATAAATGTTAGTTGACTCTGCCTCATCCAAAACTTATGCACGATTTCAATGCAAAGGCTTCCACTGACCTCATGATCAGAACTATGAGGTACGAAAAAGACTCATAATGGTAGATGTACCTGAAGAAAACCTCTGTTTAAGTTAATTGAATGTGCCATCTGCCAGCCAATTTTACTAAAAAACTCCAGGATGATAGCTTTATGGATCTATTCTTTAGCCACCAGCTTCACAAAGGTGTCAGGCTGATAAAGGCTACAATTACTCATCTGCCAATCTCCAAAACACTTTTTCCTAAGAAAATGAAATAAACAAAAAAGACTGACTGCATACCTCACCAGGTTTTTCAGATACAGGAACCCACAAAAGCATGACTATTTATTATGGGAACCTGAACAATGAAGTGCTTTTACCATCTAGTAAGGTGGTAGTACTTGAGAGAACTATTCTCCTACTGCTCCATTTACTGGTTTATAGGCAAACAGAGACTGCTGGCTGTTGCAGAAAACATGGAACAGATTTGATTTACAGGCTTTTTTTGCTTTTAGGAGTTATGAAAAGTTTGCAAATGAAGTTGTTCTTCTACCTCCCTTGTTGCCATGAGTCCCTAGTGTAGGGGAAACCTGCAGTTGTCAAAAAGAACAGGTGTCAATGGTACATTTCTATTCTTCTGATCTTTGCATGGCAATCTTCTTTTATTGGAACAAGCAAGACCACCACTGAAAAATATTCTAATTAATCTATGTTACAATGACCCTTCTATTTTTTATGTGTTCACTGAAGTTTAGGAAAAAAATACTGAGACATCCAGTAATAAAAATTTTCTGAATTTAAAATTTAAATAATTGTTGAAAAAAAAGTTGAAAAAAGTACTGTAAATTAGATCTTTAGGGGGAAAAAAAAGCCAAACTGGGATCAGACTAGGAGTTGTGCTCAAGTAGAGCTTCATTCCATTATGAATGAAGAGGTTTTGACTTCCAGAGAGAACATGACATAAATGACTTCTTATGTGTCTACTTTCATTTATTTGTAATTGACTGACTGACTGGTTCTGCTTGGCCTCTCTTATTCCATTAAAATTTTTAACTAGCTCTTATTTGAGCTAATTTTTTTGTAATCAGCTTTATCTTTCTGGAAATGTGCACAAGTAGCATACCCATACTGTTTTTCAACATTTTATTCAAAGACACAGTACTCACATCCAGAAATAACACACTTCTATGGAAATCTGTTCCAGTCCATGTGGCTATGCTAGCAGGAACTTTCAGTTTGTGTTTTTCTTTTTCTATTTTTCTTCTTTATTTTTTTTTCTTTTTTTAACACAGATTAAGTCATTCTTCTTGAAAGGGATCATAACTTTCTTTGCTAAACCTTCACAAACATAAAGATAGAATATTTTCAGACAACACTAATTCCTTTACTGCCCCGCAGGAACCAACCAATTTTAGGCAAACATATTGCCTAAAAATATAGCGTTGGATGAGAGGCTGGACACGAGTCAGCAGTGGGACACGAGTCAGTGCTTCCAGCCCACGAAGCTGATTGTGTCCTGAGCTGCATCCAAAGCAGTGTGGGCAGCAGATCGAGGGAGGGGATTCTGCCCCTCTGTTCTGCTCTGGTGAGACCCCACCTGCAGTGCTGCATCCAGCTCTGGTATCCTAGCATAGGAAAGACATGGACCTGTTGGAGTGAGTCCAGAGGAGGCCACCTTGTTGTTTAGAGGGGTGGAGCATCTCTCCTATGAGGAAAGGCTGAGGGAATTGGGATTGTTCAGCCTGCAAAAGAGAACTTCGGCCTTCCAGTACCTGATGGGAGTCTATGACAAAGATGGAGAGAGATACTTACGAGAGCAAGTACAGACAGGTGCAATGGCTTCAAACTGAAGAAGAGTGGGTTTGTGTTAGACACAAGGAAGAAACTGTATTCTATGAGGGTGGTGAGGCACTGGAACAGGTTGCCCAGAGAAGTTGCAAATGCCTCATTGCTGGAAGTGTTCAGGGTCAGGCTGGACGGGGCTTTGAGCAACCTGATCTAGTGGGAGGTGTCCCTGCCCATGACAGTGGGGTGAATTAGATGGTCTTTAAAGTCCCTTCCAATCTATTCTACGATTCTGTGATCATGGCATGACTTGGTGTGGTGTGCAACTACCCTGCTAATCTGCTGGGGAGAACTTTCACTCCCTTAGTGAAAATCCTGAATCTTACAATCTACTGCCTCCCTCTTCCAGGTGTCCCAGCTCTTAACCCTACTCCTTTCTTGGGAGACAGTCTAAGAGATAGAAGAGACACCACTGCACCCACCTAGGCACTTATGCAGGCAATCCACTGCACCAGTGGAAGAGGGGTGTTGCACTGCATGCTGCAACTGCACCATCCAATGTGAGGTAGGAAGAGAACAGTGGCAGAGCAGGGCTCTCTACCTCTCTACCTATAGCCTGGTTATTACTCACAGACAATTGCACCTTACACACCGTGAGTAAGTTCTCTGCTGCTCAGTCTCCCCAGCCAGGATGTTCCTGAGCAACAAGAAAATATTCTACTCAGTTGCCTGTGTGGTTAGAAAGATATTTGAAAGGATAGACTGGGCAGCCTTTTGCTGTTGATGTGCAATAGCACAACACGTGACAGGATTCAATTCCCAGCGCATGAGCCTGCATATCATTGCCCCACAAGCACACCTTTGAATGTCATTCTTTTGCAATAGCCCCTTTGCAGACTTACTCCATCTTCTATTCTTTTCTTCACTACTACTTTGATTCTTCAAGTCTGGCTCAGCTCAGCTTTCCATGCAGTATATGACCCAGACAGATGCCTTCTCTTGTTCTTACTTTCCAAACCCATGGATTTTCTCTAGTTCACCACACTTCTTTTCCCTCTTCTGTTTCTTTTGCAGTTTAGAGCCAGGCTTCTTTCTGTTCCTTCACACTTACTGCGCTTGCTGTAAACACCTTCTCATCTGTAACCTGCCATCTGAAACAGATTGCCTCTTTCTCTCTGCTTCGTCAATTCATTCTCTCTTTTCAAATCTCAATCAAAAGCATAGATTTTCTCACTATGCTGTATCTTTTAAATTTTTTTCATTGTGTTATCAGCTTTATGCCTGGATGCCTTAATTAGCTCACTGTAGAATGCCCTTACACAAAGACTTTCTGTAATTTATAGTCCTCTGTATGTGTGAGGGACATTTCAGACTGTATTTTTATGACACTTTCTGTAAACAGAGCACAATAGTAATCCTGTGGTCTGCCAATAAATCAGTCTTACCTATAACAAAGTTATGAGCTGAAAAGAAAGACTACATATCATGACTGTACTATAGAATCAATTAATCAACTGCTTTAAAGCATACCAAATTAATGTCTTCTTTCAAGTATTTGGATCATGTGAAGGGTAGAACTCATTTCATGTAAAAGCAAGATATTTTTACCATGTTAAATGAGTAAGACTTGTGAAGCTATTATAAGAGCTCTCTGCTTAATTTGATGAGCTACTGGTAAATTTACTGTAGGTGCAACTCCAATTCCTACTGAACAGCCTCACAAGTGGTGTCTTTGCAGAGACAATCAAAGGACAAGAAGCAAATGACAATCCAAAGCTTAAGATGGAAAAGATCAGTTGTACCCCTTAGGGAGCCACTGGTACCTGCTGCACACTGACAAATTCATAGTCAATCCCAATATGTCTGTAAATTGAACAGACTATGAACGTACCACCCCAGAGAAAGTGTACACACTGCTTTTGCCCACACTCAAATTGACATGGGAATAGAATTTTACTCACTAGTTTCTGAATTAATTAATCCAATTTAATTTTTTCATAGAAAGCTTAAGAATTACAAAAATTTTGGATAACTGCATTTATATTTTACTGGATTTAATCATGCCTGTAGCACAGTAACTGATAAACTAAGTACTACTATTCTAGGTCATACTCCCTGGCAGTAATCTTTCAGGAATACATTCTCAGAGAAGGAAGCGAGAGAGGGAAGATAAGAAAATCAAAGCAGGAAAAAAAAAGAAACCAGGCCACAGCATACTTAATAGAGACAATAAGGTCAGACAGCTGAGCAAAAAGCAGGGAAAAGGAAAAGCAGACATCAACGTATGTGCAGTGTGGAGAAATGATAGGCAAGAGAAGAAAACCTAACAGGTCCTGAAGACTACTGTAAATGTTTCTCAAAACGAAAGAAAATAATCCCTACTCACCTTGCTTTAGATAAATTAGATAGCTATGATTTAGATAATGCTTTTAGGCAAGCTTTTTAGAAATGCTTTAGACAAAAGAGACAAATGTATTTATTTTTCTTCTAGTCTTTGTTTGCCATATCACCCTGTGATATGGCTGTGGCTGACACATGAATGATGTGAGTCTGTGGCACCAAATAGCTACTCTACTAACTTTTGGTCAATAACCTGAAAATGTGAGAGGCCCTATTTTATGAATACATTCCCACACACCTCTTTTCTCTCTGTTGGATGACAATGATGTCTTTCTAATAATATAAAATTTTTAAAAGAACTTTAAAAATTGTTTGCTCCCCAGTTTGGTAACAGAGTCTCAGAGTCATAAAATGGGCAAGGTTGGAAGAGACCTGAAAGACCATCTTGTTCCAAGTCCCCTGCTATGGGAAGGGACAGCTTCCACTAGATGAGGTTGCTCAGCAGTACATACAATGTTTGATTTTCTATCAAATATGTAACACACATTACCATCACATAAAGTTTGTCTTTTCATGTTATGTTCTTTTCAGGTAGAAAATAACTATGCAATTAGCAGTGTTTCATACAAAGCACACACAGGACTGGGTACAGCAAAACCACCTGCAGCTGTGGGCTGACAGGAAGTGCCTAGACTGTGGGAAAAGTCTATTTGGCAAAGACAAAAACTTGTCTTAACTTGTTTTGCTCATTTTCTTCTCAAGACAATATTTATTGTCATAGAAACTCAGAAGAATTATGTTTCTACAATCTGCAAGTGAACAAGACTTAAGGAAGAGGGGAGAGGAGTATGGCTTACACAGTGTGAGAAAGCAGCTCCCTGTCTTTGGGAGCTTGAGGAAGGAGTGGGGAAAGTGGGGAAACTCTGTTTTGCAGAAAGTGAAATCCCCTGTGTCTCCATTGCCTTCCCAAGCAGTTATTCCTCAGGATCCAATTCATCTTCTAAAAGGCCATTTCAATAATAAGTTTTTCAGCCTTAAATCTGGTAGCGTCCCTGACCCTTCCTCACAGCTTTCTTTCATTATGATTCTTGGGAAGGGACAGCACAGACTTCAAAAAGTGTTTTCCCTGTAGCCTGTATTTTGTCTACTCTCATTTGAATAATTAATCTTCAAGGCCCAATAGAGTCACTGATGGGCTTCTGCAGAGTATTTAAATTTATCCTGGCATTCCCAGACTACATCTGTAAAGGTGAAGCTGTAATATGTGCAATTAATGCTTAGTATGCAAAATGGAGTCTGTCATTTAACACAAATTTGAATAGCAAAGAGAATTCACATTTGTAGATCAGGGTTTTCTGAGATGCCACAGAAACTTTGAGGTAAAGTTATGCAGTTTTGCCACAGAGTCCATATCAGAAATAGACATAGAACTTAAACCGTGTGATTTCACTTTCATTTTGTTATTTTTATAGGAATTTTATGTATCCACTGGGAGTATCTTTACCCCTGTAGTCTTTTCTTTTATGGAAGAAAGACTAAGAGACTGATTTAACAAGGTTTAACAAGGATCTGTGCATGTTTGCATACATAATTAAGTTCAGAGCAAGTCCTCTAGATGACGACTCTCTGTTAGCACTTGCAAAATGCCCACACCGTGTTTCTAGTGCTCGTGTTTGGTTTTAGTTTAAAGTTCTCTTAATTCACTGGCATCGATTACCATTTTCAGGGACACAATTTTTAATAGATGAGCTCAAAATAATAATTTTTGCTTGCCATTTCAGTTCTATTCTCCCATCTACTCCCACCCTCGCTCCCAGAGATACATTATTCCACATCCCTGCAGGAAGAGCTGTGGCTCACAGAGAGTACTGATCAACATGGCACTATGGACACTGACAAATATGGACCATTTGGTGTCTGGAAATGCTCAACAGAGAGACAGCCATTCCACTATGCAGGGTAATCTCTACTGAAGACTTAGCAGGCTCACTTTTTATCATTCACACCATCATCTGTTTTTCTTCTGCTTGCAAATCTATCATATTATAACACAATATATCATATGCCAGAAGGCATTTCAGGGTATTTTGATTTATTTGGATGAAATATATGCTCATGAAGAGAGCTGGAACTCTTTAGAAAGGCACTTGTTTTTCATGGCTTTGTTTACAGAAGACAAAACAATTAAGTAATTGTTGAATTTCCTGCAGGCAGTCAGCTATATATTTTAGACTTTCCCAGCTTTTGGAACTTACAAAAATCCAATGGCCAGAGAGGCTGGCAAATGGTGAGACACTTTTCTTTTACATTTCTTCCACCCTTCAGAACGGTTCAAAATATATTTCAGCTTAGGGAAAGGTGTTGGTTATTGACTATTTTTGCAAGTACTCTCTTAATCTGGTTTCCATGTTGTGAATGGCAAGTGAAATGTAAGTTTTCTCTCCACTTCCTTACGACAGGGACTAAAACAGGAGAGAAGAATAGGAAAGCAAACATATGAACAAAGATGGTAGGCATATTCCACACAGAAAGACAAAACATGCTAGAGGACATCTGCCCTTGGTCCTCCAAATAAACACCCATTGACACAATCAGGAAGTCAAAAATTAAGAATGCAAACAATCTCATAATATTTAGACTAGAAGGTACTTTTGAAAAGTCATTGCACTTCCTCAGATCTTTTATTGGCTGAGAATTTTCTACTTCACTATTTCTAACTATTTGTACTTGGGTCATGGGAATGAGTGAATGCAGAACAGATGGGTGCATTAAACCACACTCCTAATGGAATGGGGGAAGAAAGTGGTGAAACAAGAGTAAGGAGAAATAAGAATACCACGATCCTGTTCCTGTAGCAGTGGGTCCAAGTGCATGTATCTATCCATGTTATACAATCCCAAGTTCCTAGACACTGGAGAACATCCTGAAGATTCTTTAATACGCTTCCAAAATAGTACAGTATCCCATCTTTCTAGCACATACCTTCTGACTACTCAGCCTAACAGTTTCTCAGAAACAGAGAGAGGATGGGTGGAAACAGTCTGCAGCACAAAAATGAAATTCTGGAAGTACTACTATTACTGAGATAAAGGGATGGAAACATAATGTAAACAAACAATTTGTAAGAGTTTTGAAAGCAAACTCCCATCTGTTCTAGGCACACAAAAATGCTACATAAGGGACTATAATTTACAGAATAAATGGCAGTACTGTTAACCTCAATTTAACAGAGGAAGGAAAACTGCTATTCATGTCAAACACCATAGCATTATATAAATGATCCACACAGAGCTGAAAAATTGAGACACAGAAATAAGATGGTATGATTTATTTCACAAGGAAAGCAGGGGCAGAAGCCCACATATACAGGTATGCCTGATACACTTTGTCAAACCAGCGCTGAAACATACTCTGCGGTAAATAAATAATAAAAATTCCCCACGTTCTCCACATCTTCTGGGGGAAAAAAAAATGCCTTTCAAATATCTGGTAATTTTTTTGTCAATAATCTGTATCCACTCTATAGCAGCTGCTGTGATTTACCGTGTTTCACTCCAAAACCAAAATGGCAAACAAGGCTGTTTAGGAACAGAGCTCCCTTCCAGCAGAGTTGTGTGAGTGGTGTGGCATTTGCAACTGCACTTTAGATTATTTGGGAGCACAAGCCCTCCTCAAAGTCATGGCACAGACAAAAAAATTTAATCCACCATCACAGATTCAGGACTTCTTTTCTAAGTGGATTGGTGATGAGAGCAGCTGGAATTACAGATATCAGAAAGAGTCATTCTGTTCTGCTAGTTGAGAGGAAAGAATATTTTCCAGTTCTTTAGCAGAAATCACTTTCTGAAGTCATTAGGATGAAATGGGTTTTACCCTTAGGAAACGACACCAACTACAGAGATGTGCATTTGGCCTGTTTCATAGAGGTGTCCATTTTCCTGAAGTTACCTAGAAAGAGGAAAGAAAGGGAGGCTTTGATGTACTAGGAAGAAACACAAATATTATTGTCTGATTTGCTGCATAAAGCTTCATATTATACCTAAAAAATATTAATTTTTCTTTCTTTATAAAACAATTATTTTTGTCCCAGTGCAGTTGTTGTAGTTTTCCTATTGATTGGATTACTGTTAAGTTTAACAGGTTTGCCCAAAGAATATTCCCTGTGAGGTTATACAGAAATCTTCAAAAGGCACAAAAGGCATTTTCACAGGTAAAAAAATTGGAAACACATTGCAGCTAGAATAAAATACTTCCCCATCAATGAGAAGCAATGGTTTTGCAGCAATAGGGCTCATCTGGTAGGACTGAGGTTTAATTTGGTACCATCTCCACACTGCCAAAGTTACAAGTCAAGGTTAGAAAAATCGTTACTTTAAAAAGAGACATTTTCTCCTGTGTTTCAAGCGAGCAATTGGAACTGCTTCCACAGAGTTGAGGGGGTTTTTGTAAGTATTTAAAACACTTTTTTTCTTGCATCATACCTCTATCGTGACAGTCTCCACCACATTCTAGAAACTGGAACAGGCTGCCAGGGAAGGTGTGGGATCTCCCTCCTTGGAGATATTCAAAATCCACAAGGATATGGTTCTGTGCAAGTGGCTCTACGTAGTCCTGCTTGAGTGGGGATGCTGGACCAGATTTCCCTGATCTTAACCATTCTGTGATTCTGTATTTATCTCTCACCAGGAAAGGCTGGTACTAGCTTTGTCTCCCCATGTGATGTTCACTCACACCAGAAGACTCTTTATTATGGCAGTGCCATATACAAAACTTCCAACTTCTAAATTATTTCAGTTCCCATGCGTTCTACCATTACAGCAGAGCACATTTGAATCATTTGCTTTATCAATAAATTGACGATGTGCTTTCAAAACCTTACATATATATTTTGACACATTTTGCTTCTAATCCTAATGTGCAAGAATTTGTTGAAAAACAAATACTGCTGGAGTTTCATTAGGTTACTATATTTCATCTTAAATTATGTTGCTTTACAGAGACACCTAGCATTGCAATGAACAATAACAGATGTGACTGGTTTGGCTAAGTACCAGTCACCAGACAAACACAAATTCCTAGAGGATGCTTTCACCACAACAAACTTCTTGTTGTTTAACAGAAGCTTGTCACTGACAGTAACAGGCTGCTGATAACTGCCCATTATATCTTTTGACACACAGGATACGGATGCAGCTGCTGAGTGCTGGACAACTTCATGTGTGACAACTAATTCCTGGAAGTCACTGCAGGAGCATGTTTCTGCCACAACATACACACACACACACATATTGTGTGTAGGATAGGAGGATGCCTGAGATAATTCATTATATGAGACTAAACTTCAAGTCAGACTTAAAAAGTTCCTTTGAAAGCACTTTGAAATACACTTGCTGAAGTCATTAGGATGAAATAGGTCTTACCCTTACGGAACTGCACTGACTGCAGGGATGTGCACATGGTTTGTTTCATGGTTTAGAAGGGTCAGAGAAAACAGATAGGGAAACTGGCTTATAAAGGGTGATGCATAAGGGAAAATATTGGGAATGACCAAGGGATAATAGTACCAGAGAAGCCAGGTGATCCCTGTTCTGAGCAGGGAGGATGGGGAAGGTACCTGGGGTAGCCTCCCCAGATACAGGACAGATACAGGACACTGCAAAGAGGAGGTATGAGAGGACATAGCTCAAGCTCTGACTGAGGTGTCAGCCAAAATCTGCCATGAGCAACCTTAGCAATGGAAACTGGTACATTCACAACATGCAAGCACATGACTCTTAAAGACCATCCCATATTACTGAGAAACGTAAGAATTTCTGAAAGATGTTCCTGTATATCAAGTGACAGAGACTGGATACTCCTTTCTATATGAGAGGCCATTTCTCCCTGACTTCTTGACAGTGATAAATAATCACCCAACTGTGAAATGGCCAGTGCAGTCCCAATGCTTTCTTATCAGCAGCAGAAAGTTCATGTGCTAGACTATGAAAAACCTGATTTAGAGAAACAGTGATATCAAGGAATCGAAACAGCAGTTAGAGAACAGACCAAGGAAAATTAGGTGCAGATATTTCTCCATTGTTCCTTTCTTTAAAGAACAAAACATGTAAGGCCTTGTTTAAGAGGCCATGGTGATGACATCAACAAAATGTATTACTACTAATACCAGCTAATTTATATGCATGAGTTACTGCAACTGCACAGACCAAAATTTGAATACTCAAATATTTATATAATTGTTTAAACTATCTTAGACCCCTAACATTGTCAGAGTGGTGTAAGTTGACATAAATAAAAGGTAACCCACTACTATGTAATTTGCTTAGGCAAGAGAGATAGGCCACAGATAGTGTCTACATAATTAAGAAGAGCAGTACACATTTTTGTCAAGAAATGCAACAATTGTTCTATCACAAACAAAAAGTAGATGTAAAGTAAAAACCACATAGAAAGAATTATTCTGCATTGCAGCTCTATCCTAAAACTGCACTTTGGTGCAGTATTTACCATATATCTTTTATGGTTTCTACAACATAAAGCAGTTGTATTTGGAGGCAGTCCCTAGCTTCGAGGCCTGATTCTCTGCTCTGTGAAATTAGAAGTACCTCAGTTGAAAGAAAAATCAGCCACATAAAACCTGAATCTAAACTATATTGAAACCTCAGAGCTATGCTCTTGGCTCTCCTAAAATGAACATAGAAATGCATGCTCAGATTCCTGCAAGCATATCAGGAACACTATTTAGGTTACATGGCAAACATATTACACTGAAGATAAGACCCACAAGATCCTGGAAATTTTATTGCTGCAGACCTTAGTCTCTGGGTAAAAAAACCCAGAGAATTCTACTGACACATACTTAAAACAAGTAAACACAGTATTTTATGCTGGGTGTGTGGAAAAGGGAGTAAAGCTGATGGCGTGAAAAAACACAAGTGCAATATCTCATTACAAGGGAGTTTCTTATTATTACAGCCAGCAGGAAAAGGCTATTATGTGTGGCCATTTAGGATACAAGCAAACCCAGCATCAGAGGGAGCATCATTTGGCAAGATGATTGTGATATTACCCTAAAAGAATGTCACAACATAATTTGCCGCCTTGACAAAAGAGTTCAATTAACTGCTTGATCACAGAAAATAATAGAAGAACCTGCATCTGGACAAAACAATCCATGTCATAATTCACAAAAAACAGCATTTAGGAACAAATGGAGCAAACTGGAAAAAAAAAATTCAGTCCCGCTTTGCATTCCCTTCAGCCAGCTGATGTTTTTTGATACAGTTCCACTGGCAATGTAATTCTGGGAAGCTGTTATTACACTGCCCACCTTACAACACATGGCTGCAGTTTTACCACTACAGTGCTGCCCATAAGCTCTTTTCTTCACAAATCTAGTATGAAGAGGCCAAAACAGGACACATTAGCAAACAGTGAGGTGCAGCAGGAGCAGATTTAAACAGCCAAGTGGTGGGTGCTGAGACTTGACACCCTGCAGTATGTGCACCTGGCTTATACGTAACCTGGTTCCAAGGGTCAGTACTCACTGGTGGCTGGAATAACTTGTGGTCATTATGTACAATGTCAAATTTGACCCAGAAAGCATAGACAGGATTTGGGTTTCATCTCCATTAATCCCAGCCAATGTGGGAAAGTTTTGTAGTTTTGCTCCTTTGTTGCTAAGGCCAGAAAATGATCTGACCAAATAGAGCATTCAAACCAGAACCAGAAACAAACATAACAACTACTGAGTAATCACCTCTCAATAAAGCAGTCCACTTTAATGCCACTTTTCTCTCTGGAAGGAGGCGTAATATTATATTGTGCCACTTAGTTCAGAAAAATATATAGCTAATTCAGGAATTCATACAACCATGTAACATGGTGATACTTTGTGATGCTACAGAGATAGTCACTTATGCATTTATGAGATCTCTCCATTCCTGCCAGCAAGCAGATATCCAATGCCTGACTAAAAAGTTCATTTTCTAATTAGTGAACATGTGTCTCTACTATGCCTTGAGTTGGCCTAATTATTCTTAATTAATTCTTGCCTTGATCCTGTTGTTAAACAGAGTGGGTATTTGCAGAAACTTTATTTTGTGCTGATTTTAAGGAAAGAGAGCAAAAAACATTAGAAAGACTTTAAAACAAGTTTTCCAGCATAGATAAGTAATAAGTAATTTCTGGTCATTCAGCAGAAAAAGCTGCACTTTGGTAAAGGCTTGTATGTTGATAGTTGGCTTTTCCTTCATTTTTTGGAGACTCAGAAGGACCATCTGAGACAGACAGACAGACATACAGTGTCTGAAGATGATTGTACACCAGGTGGGAAGCATTTTCTAGAACCCAAAGCCAAACCAGGTTATTGATTTAAAACTAAAATTGTTAGATTGTTGAGATTTGTTTGTTTTCTAATTATGATGGGCAGAATAAAGAGTAATTCTATCTATAAAATATTAACCACATTTAATTCCTTCAGGCAAGAACACAGTAATAACTGGCATTTCTTTTTTGTAAATTGTTATATTACTAATGCCTTCCAGTTATTTCACTCTAAGTTGAGACCATCCCCCTGTTATTAAATCACAGCCAGCATTCAAATTACCATTTGCATAAACTTTTCCTGCCTCTGGCAAGAAGACAGGAGAAATGCCTTTTATGAAATCATCAAACAAGTACTTTTCCAAAAATAAATTGAAGATTGTAGCCAATTTTAGTTTCTGAAATAAATGCAGCTTTCAGCCAATGTATCAAATTATTACATGTAGGGAAAACCTCAAAGAGAGCAAACTGCATTATAAATACAGTACTTGTTAAAGTGTTGTTAAAGGGCATTTGAATTGGCATGTTAAATGGAATTAAAATGCAACAACATCCGGACATAGGACTAATTCTTGTAAAGGTGTTCTCTAAGGACTGATGTAGGAAGTCAGGCAACAAAATTGCCAATCTCAATATTGCATTTCATTCTATCTCCATTTTTTGCTTCATGTTAAATATGCATTCTTGCCAGACTGATCTCATTGTTAAAATTATGGGCTGCAATGAGGGAAAACAAAGGTAGAATTACAGTAAAACACTGCTTCAGTGTACACACTCTGATAAAAGAACTTTGAAAAAGAAATATAGAGCTGTGTTTTATCCCGTACCTTCATCCCCATTCTACTCCTATATAATACTTTGTACAGTATTTTACACCTCTCAAAAGCCAATGACATTTTTCTCTATTTCTCTTTTTGTTTGCCTATTACCTTTTAACAAGAAGTACTTTCATGTAATAACAATAATAGTAAAAGCTCTTACTTGTTCTGGACTAAAATAAAACATTAAAGTGTTTCTAGATTACGGAACATTTTCACAGGCAAGTGTCTAAACTGAAAAAACATACATTTCTCTGGATTTACACTGATATAATTGAGATGGGAAGCAGATGCTGTTCTGTAACCAAAAGCCCAATTATGTCAATCAAATGTATCTTCAGGAAGTTAGAAAACTACATAAAACTTGATCATCCTGCTACTATTAATATATAATTAGTTAATAAGCCCCTACAGAGGGGAAGTAATTTAAAAAATTGTAGTGCTCACTGTATTTCATTTTAATGACTAATGTCACTCATGGAAAGGTACACTTAACTGGGTTTTTTGAATTTACATTTCACTACCACTTTATTTTGTAGGAAGCTTAGTAATTCATTTAGGACCTCTAAAAAGACAAGTTCAGCGAAAGAAATCACAAGTCCATTATGTATACAAAGTAATTTGTCATCATGGATATTTTATGAGAATTTTGTGAAGCTGTAACAGATGGTGAAACTTTTCTTGGGCTAGAAAGAATTTTAAAAAGTAGCTCTATTTGATTTCATCAAATACATTTTACACACATGAAGAGATTACAAAACGTCTTTAGTCTCTTGACTTTTCAAAGCTCCTTGACATGTAATATTTTGTCAGAAAATTTTGACACAGAGTCAAAGCCAGCTGAGTAGAATTAGCTTATGCAGAAAATGATGCATGGAATCTTAATCTATAAGAAACTCTGGACACTTTTGTAAACTGTAATAAAATAAAAGATGGAATAAACTGATGGAAATCAGGATTTGTACCTTATTACAAAAGAAATGTATTTCTCTTGTAAAGGGAGAATAATCAGTTCTCAGTGAACACTTTCAGGCTTTGGATGTAGTACTCTATCCCTAGTAACATGGATATTAACATAACATGATTTAGCTCAATCAGTGGAGCTGCTATTCTTTAAAGATCACTGTGTGCATTCACAAGCTTCCACCAACAGAAATTTTTGTTGTCTAAAGAATCCTTTTAGGAGATTTGAACCATTTTTCCCAGTGTTGCTGTGTTTGTTTCAAGAATTTTGCCCATACTTCCCCCACCTCTAACAGTTGATGGAAAGGCTGGTGAAGTAGACATGAAATGGGAGTCTTAGATGTACCAAAACAGTCCAACACCAGTTCCCAGACTGACTCTACCATGGGCATACTTCTTCATATTTACTCCTCTCCCAAAGATGTGCTATTATCCCTTCCTCCTTTTATATCAAACACCTTGCAATTTTGAAGACACACAGAATCTTTGGTGTTAAAGGCTTCAATAAAGGGTTTGACAACTGCTTTTAGTGATGAAACCTGGATAAATGAATGCACCTTCTAGAAAGAAATTGATTAAAGCCAGGACACAATAAGTGAAAAAAAACCCTGAAGGACTGAGGTAGGGAAGAAGAGGTATATAAAACAAAAGGAAAGAATCCCTAATACACTGTCAATAGCAATATCATCTTCTCCAAAGCAGCTATAATACTGCTTTATGACACAAACAGTCCACTGGTGTGAAGCCACCCAAAAGTAGTTTATTTGGTGCACGGATCACAGAAAAGCAAAAACCCAACCTAGCTCAAAATACTGTTAAATATATAAAGGAACCCTGAAACTTCTGAACTTTGCAAAGAGGAGAGCAACTCTGTAAGTACTAAATTATACAAATTTCTAGAAATATCATGTGTGTTTTTAGTAGAATGAGAAAAAGATATTTTTTTCTGTCGAATAAGCCTTTCTCTTCACTATTTTAGCTTCATCCAATGCAACTTAGCTATTAAATCAAAACGCAAACATTGACTTGGCAAACACCTGAAGCAAAATCAACTTGATTGCACATGTTCTTCCTACTTCCCCCAACAGAAATTACAGTGTAGAAAAACTGCTTTCCTTAGGATTTGTGTGCACACAATGTGATGTTATGGCATAGAGAGATAATCAACTTAGAGGTGAAAGTAGCCACATTAGAGTCTTCAGAATGCCCAGCGCCACTCAGGCCAATACACTCCAGGAATACTCCTGGATTGTTGTTCTCTGCCTATATTCTGGGAGAACACAGCAGCTGCTCAGGCACTTCGGCCTCATACTGTGCTGTGCAGGAAAGGTGTTTCACTATTTTAGAGTTTTGTTTAAAGCTCTTTGTCCTGATTGTTACTGTCACAATTCTAATCTCTTTGTCAAAGACTTTAGCAGGTTGTAATATTTCTAGTCCTTCTGTTTTGCAAGGCTAAAAGATCCAAGGAATTATTTTCAGCTCAGCTCTGTTATCTCATTGCCATGTAAACCAAGCTGCCATGCAGCTTGGAATTCTGCATTGCAGCTCACATATCCAGTGAAACACCACAAACACTGAAGTATTTCCATGAACTTGACTCCTGTTCCTTTTTCAAAAGAAATCTATAAAGGACAGTGAAATCTTGCAAGAGAAAGAGACCTGATTCCCACGCTTGCAGGTTAGAATATACCCCGCTGTCATTTTAAAACTGCTAAAATTGCAGTAATTTCAGATATTTTAATTTTTTGTTGCTTTTTTCTATTGCTATTAAATGATAGTGTCCAATTTACAATAGGCTTCTAAAACTATTTTGCTTTACAATTGCTCTGGGGTAGGGAAAAACATTAGTAGTCTAGATAAAACAAGTGGATGGTATCCATGTCTCCACAGAAACTTGAAAAAACATTATTAATTATTGGGAGTTGGGAAAATTGACCTGAAACATGAGATGGAATAAACTCTATATTAAAAGGTTAATCATTGCCTTCGTTATTCATGGAAAAATAGATCCTTTGATCAATCATGTGGGTAAAATTAAAAGTGAAAGTGTTCACAGCTTCTAGGACACAATTTTATGAAATTTGAAGTGCTATTTTCTATTTACCCTTGGTAGTTGCTCTCCCTCTGTAGCTCCAACAAAACAAGGAGAAAAAAATATCTGATATGGAATATAGGAGTCTAAAGAGCACTATTTACAATGACATGTGAAGAAAAGTGTACTAGCCAAACCTTCACGTGTTCTTGCACTGCTTAAATTTCAAGTTGGCAAACTCTCTATGAAGGTTACTCTCTCAATATAATGGCCAAGATTTTGAAATACTGCTACACCTGTCTTTAAATCATGCTAATTCATTAGTTCAGAAAGGATGTATCATAAAAAGAAAAAATAAACGTTTATTTAGATGCTCTTCCAATCCCCAGATAAAGTTTTTTTCAGGTCTTCTCTGAATTTAACAGTGTTTATTTTGTCTGTGTCTATTATTTACTCTATGTCTGTGGATTTTCAAGTTTGTAATCCAGGAGCTGGACTTCGATGATCCTTGTGAGTCCCTTCAAACTCAGAATACTGCAAGATTCTATGATTTTATAATTCTATGTTTCTAGTCAGAGATACAATCAGACTGCACCCTTTGTCTCTGCGTGGGACTAACAGAAAACCACTATAATAACCTTGTGAACTCTTTATCTCTCTGTTTATCTTATCTGAAACAGAAAGTATGTTTTATACTATTTTCCTTCTTATTCCTCTAATTGTTTATGTGACTGAAACATTCCTTTTGTTCTGTTTAATGAAGGCATTAATACCTGGATTATGATCACGTTCTCTTTTCTGATCCTATCCTCTCTCACACTTAGCTGTACAAGTTCCTCCTCAGATGGAAATGGAAACACCCTCAGGAGATGTTGCAATAGGGATATTCCTGTATACTGTTGAATGGTTTGAAGAAGATCCTTTCTTTGTACTATCCCTAATTCACACATTTTATATTTTTCCCCACCTCCTAATCTTCTCTCTCTTTACTCTCATCTTCCTTTTTGCAATCTTCCTAGGATAATCTAACCTAGATGTTTAATTGAAAAATTCTCTTTGTATTGTAAAACTGCCACATTATCTGGAGCCACACCTTGGCTTGTAGTAAATGTACTACCTCCTTCTCATCCTTTCTTTTTGTTTTCTGTTTTGAGTGTGAGATCATCAACTAAAAAGTCTACTGATTACTGGGAGTTGGGAAAATTAACCTAAATCATGAGATAGAATAAACTCCATATTAAAAGGCTAATCATTGCCTTCCTTATTCATGTAAAAATATATCCTTTTAACAATCATATGGGTAAAATGAAAAGTGAAAGTGTCACCTTTGTACAACGTCTGATAGTGTGGCCCTGCTCTGAACTGTCCACACTAATTGATCTTTCAGTATCTATCTGCTAAGCCCAGAGGAACCAACAGATATATTGACAACATTCTTGGGAGAGGAAAGCACTTTACCCCATGTCTTTAGAATGGGGAGAGGCAATGTCCCAGATATTCTCTTTCCTTTTGAAGCAGTTCCTGAGTTTGCTTGCTTTGAGGCTGCTTTCTTGAAGCTACCTAAGCAGTCTTAACTTCAGCAGGTGGTGACAGATAAAACATGGAAATACATTATATTTCTGATTTCTTTGATCTGCTACCCTGAGATACAACCTTACCCTGTGGGGTCTGATATCATTAACCTCTCCCCAACCTGGGGCTGACAGTCTTTCCAAATTCTGCTTACTGAGAAGTCCACTGATCATGGAGTTTTGCATGCTGTGTACTTGGCATCTTCCACTCAGCAAGTACAGCCATCTGTTTTAGTTCGTCATCATACCAGTCAGCCCTTCAAAACTTCATGGGCAACTTTTTTTAACATTAAAATGCAAAGACCTCCATGCAGCAGTAAGAAGGAAGGGAGAATAAATTAGGCAGTGCTCAGAATAGGAAAGGCAGCAACCCTTAGATAAGCTATAGATGCTACATACTCATTTGAATGTTAGCACGTTGCTAAGGAGATGGGCAAGGAAGAGAATTTGCAAGGGGTATCTACCTCAAGGAGCAGGGTGAGAGAAGTAGGTTGCCAACTTCCCATCAGCTGGACGTCAGTTCAGAGCTGAGGACAACGTCCACTGTACAAGATGTTGCTCTTTATCCCAATCTTCAGCTCAAAGCACCTGGGATACCTTCTGGGAATCCTAAGTGAAAGAGACTGAAGATCTGTAATGTAATCTCAATTTCACACATATTAAGACAGAAAGAAATGAAAAATTTGCTTCAGGTCACCCAGCAATGCCTTTCTTATTCAAATAAACCACCATATTAAAACAAATCTAAATAGCGACAGCATTAAATAAATGCGGGATTTGGTCCACAGATTACAGCCACAGGAGTGGAGTTGTACCTCAGATATTCCACCAAGAGTCTCTGTTACTAGATTGTGGTACTTCTGTTAGAGACAGAAATTAAGACAAAAAGAAAGCAAATGGCAGCTACAATAAAAGCTGCTGAGCATTCCAAACTAATTTAATCTCTTGAAACACAATTCTTTCAAAATAAAGACGTTTAGAAACAGCAGTTTAGCAGTTCTAAGCATGCTAGCACCATCACCAGAGAGATTCATCCTCTGGGGAAATAGAAATACTCATCTATGCTCCCTGCATTATAATCAGCCAATCTCGTTATGCCTTCCTGCTTTATAATTATAGATCTTATTAACAAAGATGAATTTCATGAAAAATAGGCATTACAAATCACATGTTTTTCAAAAGAAGAGGGAATAATTTAGTTTTGGATGCCAGTGAGATTGTTTCTTCATTTAGATAGAAAGTTTAGGTTTAGTTAATAACTACCTATCTGGCCTTTTCAGCTGTCCTTTTTTGTGTTAAGCAGGACAGTCAGGATGTCAGTTATGACATGGGGTTGCCTGGTTGGCAAGGACATGTGGCTTTTTAGGTGCCACTAGTGCAATGGCACACTGAACAGCTCAACTCTGCCCAGAAAGCCTTTTCCTGCAACGTGTAGTAAGCTGGGAAGTTTGGAAGCACATAAGCTCCCACTGCATGTACAAAACCAGGATTATGACCACTGTCAAACAGCAAAGTGGGTTGGGGGAACAAGTACAGTTTATAAAATCTCTGAGAAGCAGGCAGTGGTCTGATGGGTTTTTGCTATCACAGTTCTCCTTGAAGACAGCTATGTCTGTGACTGTGAGAGTATAATCTCCCTGAACTCCTCAAAGAATTCTTTGAGTCTGTGGGAGGGAAAGGGATCACTTACATAGCGACTAATCAGTTGGTTTTAAACTTGCTAAAGACATGAACTGGTAGAGCAGGGAACTGACCACAGCTTGTGGTTGGGTTTCATCTTTAAAAAGGAATCTCACACTAAGTTCTTCTCCACAGAGAAGGAGAGAGCAGGAACTAGGAATCCTCTTTATGTCAGTTGTGCGTGTCAACCTGTAATGTTAAAAATTGAGTCTTGGCAATATCCTGTGTAACACTGAGATTATTCTGATGAAGTTACTATTCTTACATACTGCTCAATTACCAGTATTTTAGTATTAGAGGAAGGAAGAGAGTAAGAAACCGTATTTGGTGTAAAGTTGGGATAGTACAAAAGGTAATGATTTTAAACTAAAATAGAGCTTAAGATTAGGTACACAAAAGAAATTCTTTACTGTGAGGGTGGTGAGACACTGGAACAGGTTGTCCAGAGAGCTGGCAAATGGAAATATTCAAGGTCAGGTTGGATGGGGCTCTGAGCAATTTGAAGACATCCCTGCTCATTGCATGGAACTGGACTAGATGACCTCTAAAGGTCCTTTCTAACCCAAACTACTCTATGATTCTATAATTTGATGAATGGCAAGGAGAAATAACTGTATACTGGCTGTAATGCACACACCCATCCTTACTTATGCCCCTCCAGGACAGGGCAGAGGAGTTTGGTATGAGGGAGTGAAGCTCAGTATGGGAAATGGGGAAGAAAGATGTTGTAATGGTTCTTTCTCACTAGCCAAATATATTTTAATTGGGAATAAATTAAATTAATTTTCACCAAGTGTATTTTGCCCATAACAGTAAATGGTAAGTAAATTTCCTGTCTTTATCTTGACCCATGAACTTTCCTGTGCCTGTTGTTCTTATTTTCTCCCTCTGTCTTGCTGAGGAGTCGGGAGTAAGAGAGAAGCTGGGTAGAAATTTGGTCCTTATCTACAATTAACCCACCACAGAAACACATGATTAAACCTCTTTAATCCCAAAAATCAGCAGGAATCTGTTACTTCAGCTCCAATGCGTTTCTGAAAAGCTTTTGTGATAGTTACTGCACCTTAATATTGCTTTGATGAAAGCAGTCTTTAGGCAAGACAAAGCGTAATTTTCCCATTATCAACAGGGAGTCTTGTTTTAGTATGCCACAGATCACTGCTACAGTTTATAGGCAATAAAGTAAATTTATTCATTTGAGAATATTGTTTCTTATATCAAATAACTTTTAACAGTTGATAAATGGAATGAACTTAACCAAGCTGTAAGCTATATGAAGAGGAGAAAATGAAAAATTCATTTCTTAAAAGAAGGCACCACGACAAATAAGCAAATTAAGGAACGTTAATATTCAGCTCCACTCTTTCTTTTTGCAAGAGCTGGCTTGAAAAATTCTTGAAAAACAGGTTTCAAATGATAAATGCCAATTTGACAGAAGATAATTGATGGAAAAATGCATCTACTCACTGAAATTGCTCAGCAGGAACCTTGTTCACCTGTCAGACTCTGCAGGCTGATGAATTTCTGTTAGACAGCTCCCATGCTCCAGGGAAGATGAGGAGGACTTCCATGTCTGAAGTCTGTGAGCTTTGGACTTCTAGGTCACTGAGGCAGAGAGAAATCCTTCTGCAATGTCTGGAATGTAGCACCTTGAAATCATTTAACACAGATGCTGTACTGTGAAAATAATAATCCTGCCTTACAGATATAAAGACTCTCTAGATGCAAGCTGGCCTTAGACAAAAATGTGTACTGCTTTGACATTTCAGGTCATGGCATCCTTAAAGAAAAGAGTTCTGTTCAGAAAAATGGGAGAGTCTGCCTTGTGCATCTATGTCAGTGGATCTGATCATCCACCACCTGTGTTTTTAACCTCATGAGACTACAAAAGTCCTTTTAAAGATATAGCTATAGAGTCATTTTATAATCTGAGCATTTTGCTTTCCTGCATCAGGATTCATCTTTCACTTGCTCTGGAAGAGACAGCATAATAGTATTTAAAAACTTTAAAAGTTTTAAAATATTCCATTAAGTTACACTCACGTAAATGTATCCTGCAAATGGTTCTCCCTCTAATGACACTACAAAATTAAAAGACATTCTATTGCCTTAAGTAATTTTACCTAGATCTAACAATTCTGATAATTTTATTAACTTTGATGGACTTTGAGATTCTTTTTTTTTCCTGAGATGTGAATATTATGGGACAGAAACTTTGGACCTGTTTTCCCAAGGAAGTGAAGAAGGAAGATCACAAGGCACTGTACTGCAAGGCCTCCCCTTCCTAAACCTGTGACTCCATTGAGCGTGTCAAACTTCAGAGAGATACACAGTTCTCAAAGACAGCAAATTCCCATACATTTTGTGAAAACTGATTGTTGGAGATGGATCGAAATTAGTGCTCCCACTAAGAAAAGCCAGTTGCAGATCAGCCAGTTGGCCAATCATCATGGATATAATGAACAGGCAATCGGCACACGCTTATTTCAGCAGCGGCATATGTTGCCATGTTCTCAGCCAAACTGGCAAAAGACATGAGAAGGAGCTGGAAGAAGTACTTGAGCACTGAGAATGGGAAGGACTAAGGAATGTGGGAGACAAAAATAGTTTTAAAAACTTCATTAGTTCCACTGCTCACAGAACAACTTAACTTTGGTATCTTAAAACTGCACATTTTTTCTTGAACAAAGGAATGTATGAATCTCCCTTGTGAAAGACATATGGATTCTGCCTTTTAGTCTGTATTTCTTTAAGTGATGATATATTTATAATAAGATGCATTTTATGAGAGCCTATGTTTCATTTGTGAATAGCGTGAAAACCAGGTTGTTCTCTTCTATAGTGCGAAGGAAATGTAAAGTGAGTGCTGTTGAAAAGGATTTTCTAACAGGAGAATGAAGGTGATGCATTCTTATTCTGGTAATGACAGAATGGACTAATGGAATAATCAATATCTGTATGTAAACTGAAATCATACGAACTCAATAGAAAAATTTAGTTTTTTAACTAAATTTTAGTTTAAAAAAGCTGGATTGCTTTTCATTTTTCAGTGTCTGTTCTTCAGCCTAGCTGATAATTTGCAGACACTGAATGGTCTATTCAAAATAAAGTAACTTTTGTAAAAAAATAAAACTGTCTGATAAAAATTAGATATCTAATATTTTCCTCTGTTACTGCAAAAATGGAAGTATTACAGCCATTATATGAAATCATAAATGCACACACATGTATACCTACACACATAAAACATTATGTATATTACATTTCTTTTTCCTAGTCATATTTAGACTTGTCATAGTAAAAAAAGTGCAGGGAACCTCATGCTTAAATGAGTTGCTGGACTAACATATATATATAAGGCTACGAATCTTGATGCGACCTGATTTCTAATTACACAACAATTCCATAAGTAACTGCTGAATATTTAAATCTTGTATGTTTGTATATATTTGAATCTTCATTTACTGATATTCAGACAGCATCTTCAGAACTCTCAGTATCAAATGAGCTAATTTGAAATTACTGAATCACTCCTAGATACTGATGATTAATTGGAAGCAAAAAACATACCACTGGCTGATTAAAGCAATACAGTAAACTCATCACAGCAAGAATCAAAGAATCACCATTTTAGCTCAGCCTTCCCCATAAAATTTAAGGAAACCTCTATTTTCAAAGATCTGTGTCTTCAGTGTACAGGTTACTTCCAAAAGTTATATGTACGAGTAAAAAGGAAGTACCAATGAATCAATAAACAGTTATAAACTGAAAACTTAGTGTGGTGTTCCAAGAAAACAAGATTTTTCAGACATCAGAGAATCACAAAAGGGTTGGTTTTGGCAGGGACCTCTGGAGTCCACCTGGCCCAAGCCCCCCTACCCAAGCAGGGTCACCTAGAGCCAGTTGCCCAGGACCATGTCCAGATGGCTTTTGAGTATCTCCAGGGAGGGAGAGTTCAATGCCTCTCTGGGCAACCTTTGCCAGTGTTTGGTCACTCTTGCAGTGAAAAAGTGTTTCCTGATGTTCAGAGGGAATGTCCTGTGTTTCAGTTTGTGCCTGTTGTCTTTGGTCCTGTCACTAGGCACCAATGAAAAGAGCCTGGCTCTTCTCAGTCTCCCTTCAGGTATTTGATATCTGTTAAGATCTTGATAACATCTTCCATGAACCTTATCTTTTCTAGGTGAAAGCGCCCCAGCTCCCTCAGCCTTTCTCCACCGGGAGGATTCCCCGGTTCCCTGATCATCTCTGTGGCTGTTCACTGGACTCTCTCCCGTATGGCCATATCTCTCTTGTACTGGGGAGCCCAGAACTGGACACAGCATTCCAGGTGTGGCCTCACCACTGCTAAAAAGAGGGGACAGATCACCTCCTTTGACCCGTTGTGACTACCCCCAGTGCATCCTCCTACTGCAGTACAGGGTTCCATTAACCTCCTTTGCCACAAGGGCACATCGCTGGCTCAGGACCCACTACATACAGTTATACTCATAAAATATATTTTCTTCCTGTTCAAGATACTGTTTAAACACATAGGGTGATTTTGCAACATCAAGGCAGACGTGAGTCTTTTTAATATGTACAGACAGTGCCAATATGAACAGCAGCATTTAGACCTGTTTACTGCTTACCCAGTGAAAACAATTTCCTAGTGGAAGCTATGGGATGCAGGATCTAGCTAGGAAAAGAATAAATAAAAACTTAATATTTTGTGAAGCTAATAGAGATTCAGAGATGGAAGAGCAAAGGGCTCTAAGCTAGACTTAAACCTAGATCTTGAATACATATCTTTGGAGTGAAACCACTTTTTAGTTTAAAACCTGAGAGCAGTTCAGAGTTCTTGTACCTCCCTGTCATACTGCTTGAGTATAGAATGAATGTATACAATAAAACCATGCTGAATGCCACAGAATTGCTCTATGAGAACAACTGGAGGTTTGGCCACTAGACATGAATATCATTGTTATGTAAACAATAATACAGCAATATTAACATTAAAGAGTCGAATACATGGATTACTATAACAATGTTTGATACACTGTACTGAAAGAACTTCAATACTTTCTGAAAGAAGTAAAATTCCTTGTTGCAAGGCCATGCTGGAAATACTCTAGATTTATTTTTATTGTCATTTCCCAATAGGAAGGATGTATAATACACTTGAAGGCCTCTGACTATCTTAAAAGTATATATACTAGGAAAGCTTTCTTGTTATGAATAACATTTATATCTCTTCTGAGAATAAAAATAATATTCTCACATGTTACACAGTTCCCTTACTCTGCTACTGGGAAAAGGCAAGGTTTCAGATGCATCTCTCAAGGCAATGTATTTCCTCTTTCTCATTTTAGTACACATATTTTGCTGAAGCCTCTTTAAGCCTCCCATGCATTCCATGTCAGAGCCTTGGTCTGAACAACATTAACCTCACACTCTCTCATTCCTGGAAAGTCCCTACAATGAAGACTTTCTACAGAAAGCCAATACTGTATCTCACAGCAGTATAGCACCAACAGACAGGTCCAATCCAGTTTTTCCATTTTGTGTGCTGGGTTATACTGGTCAGAATGACAAAACAAAGTGGCTTAAATTTAAACAAAGTGGCTTAAATTTGGCACTGAAATGTTTTTATTTTCAGATGTTGCAGAATGGGCACATCCCACTTTTAATGATCTCAAAAGCCTATGTCATAAATCAGGCACCTAAATATGAGCATTTGGCATTTTTGTCTCAGTGTTTTTCATATGAACAATATTTGTCTACGTCTAATGGACCTTGATATTCAGCAATGATAGCTACTTTCCAAGCAAAAGGCATACCTAAAAAAAAAAAAAGCAAAAGAAAACTGAGAGAGAGCCAGCAGACAACACTTTAAATCAACACTCGCCTGTGCAATTCTCAGGTCCAGCCTGAAGCTATGTAATTTGAAATATGAAGTACTTTCCAGGAGGATGAGATACTTTTACTGTAGCTAGTAAAGCAGCTCTGGGTTGTCACAACAACTGTAAATAGACAGATAAAATAAATCAAACTGACAAAATGTACTGTGATAAGAAAGTTCTGCAGAAGTACAAGAACCATTCTGACTATTTCATTTCATTTCATTCAAACTGAATTATGCTCAATAAATAAAATACAACATGATGATGATAAAAAAAACCCAGCTCTGTCTCCAGGCTACTTACAGCATAAGTGGATTAGATTCTATGCATAATGAACTAGTAAACAGCAGACTCATATAAAATAAGGAAAGAGAATTTGATTTCAAACACTGAAACAGTATGAAGTTGACAATTGCACAGAGTTATTAGCCAAACGCCAGGCAGTCAGCCAGAAGGCTTCAACAAAAATTGCCTTAAGCAAGAGCAGCAACCAAGGGGAGGAGTTAACAGGGGAAAAAAATAAAAGGGGGAAAAATCCATTAAAATCACTCATGGGATGATATTTGTCACCAGAAAGGCCAGAATGACAGATGATTAAGATCTTGTTGATGGAAAAAAGTGCAAAAAACAAGAGCAGATTTAATGTAAGAGGAAGTCAGTGAAACAAGCAGTATATTACCAAATACAAATCTAGAAAACTCCTCCATTAACAGCAAAGGGACAGCCATTTTATTCTGTTAGTCTGTTGTAATTCCCTTTAGAGTTCACTTGGATAATGAGTGATTAATGTCTGTGTGCCTAAAACTAAAACTGTGTCCTAATTGGGTTTGGCTGAGCTAATTGCCTCTGATCAATAAAACTGACACATAATATGCTTGTCCTTCAAGAATCTCAGTCTGGGTATCATTCCACTTCCCTCAAACCATGCTTCTGACATCCAGGGGAACAGAAATTGGTCACGTTCATAGAGAATTGGAAGTAACACAGAAGAACTTAAACAGAGCAGTAAGCACTGGGGAAATGTATATTTTATTTGACTAAAAGCCCCTTGTGCTTCATGACACATCCCACCCACTCGCAGCAGTTCCCTACACGTTTCCAGTCCCTTCTCTGCAATCAGCATTTCTGTGCTTTCCTTACACCAGCACAGAGATTCCAGTAGAGCCTCTTAGTGCAAACTGGGAATAAATACAGCAGTGGAAGCAGGGGTCCCTCCCAGAACACCTCCAAAACACACAGGTTCTGCTAAGGTTCTTTCCCACTCCAGTGTCCCTGTGAACCTGCTCCTAAAGCCACACCAGCATTTTCTGGCACTGCAATGACACAGAAAACACACTACTTTTTCCTCAAACCAACCAATTATGCTCTTTAGCCATGGGGGACATCTAATCATAGGATACAACACCTACTCTAGCAAAATTACTCACAACTGCAATAAAAATAGCAGACACAATGTAACTACTTAATACTACTCCAAATACCATTGTATGGCATTAATTCATGCTTAATACATCTTTTAATTTCCTTGACATTAGGGTCAAGGTTAGTTACACAAGCAATGCAGTCAACATAAGTATGCTTTCTTAAGCCAGTTGCTACCAAGTGCAGCCCCTCACATCATTTTCACAGAAGTGCCCGTGTGAGAGTCACTGGAAATGGCATAAACTAGTATTCTGCTAGGAGGCAGGGACAGGACACTCTGGCGTCTGCTTTGGTTCATGAGGATTGTCTACATGGTCCTTAAAATACCAAGTGAAACAGTGTAACACAGATCTCCCCACCTAGCTTAACCAGGAGAAAGGAGCTTATCTAAACAACCCTGTGACTGTATCAAATACCAGCTGGCCACTACACGCTTGAGTTTGGTGCCGCTCAAACCAGTGGTGTTCTTTGAGGTGTCCTTGTGAGATGAAATCAGCCATGAACTGTACTTAATACATCATCAGTAAAATTTCGCTCATCTGAGATACGTGCTCTTTCAGAGAAAGAAATACTATCACATCTCTATTTTGCTTTTCTATGCACCGCCATGCCCTCTAGTGGAACTGGCTGGTTTGCTGAGTGTTTTTTCCTTTTCCCAAAATCAGCACACTCTGAACTACATTCACTAGCAGGAGTTATGATCCTCACTTTCTTTTTGGAAGCTGCTGTATTATTAAATTTAAAGAACTTAGTTGTACAGAAGTTTCAAGATACTGAGGGAATACAAATTATAAAGTTTTAAAAAAAGTCCTCGTTTTTGAGGTAGCCTTCCTATTAGTTGTTCTTTTGATAGAAAAAATCCTGCTTTGTGGTCTTTTACACAATGTCAAAGTCAAGTCAACTAATTTAGGAAGAGACAAAAGGAACTGAAGTAATCTGGGACCGCTGCTGACCTGTTCTAATACTTTCATAGCAAAAGCACATAAAAATGACAGAAAACTTCAGTAACAGTTGAAATTACAGTTTCAGGCCCAACTTCCACTTGCAAGCTCACTGGTGGAGAGACACCTAGAGCTCACAATCTCATGCTGCAAAAATACTAAAGACTAGGAATAAAGTGAAGGCAGAAAAAAAGATGAGGAGAAAGATAACAGGAGCCCATATCCTGCTTTCTAAATAGTTTTCAGGGTCTGCCAGCTTCAGTGGTGACAGCAAAAATTTTATCAACATCTCCATGACTGCACACAGCTGTGACTGAAGATTAAGAAAACACAAAGTCGTCCCACTGAATTCGGACAGTTGCAGCAGCCATGTTGAGATGGTCACTCCCATCACATCAGGACATGTTTTGCCACCTCATCCAGTCAGGTATAAGTGTCGGCTGCCCTTGGAATCTATCTATCCCAAGCATCTGTCTGTGCTCTTGTCCTCCCCCCAACAGCAATTAAGGTCCTGCAGAAGGAGGATCCTAATGCCTGTTTGGCTTCCTAACTCTGCTTAGCCACTGATTCCCTCCACCCCCAGTTTTTCCCTACAGTTCAGAAAGGTAGGAATTCATCACGTCTTCATTTACTAGATACAACGTAAAGAGAGTGGGAGGTGAGCACCAAGGAATTTCACCATTATTTTTATTTATTGCTACAATGTGCCTCCCCCCCAGTCTTCTTCATAGAAACAGTGAAACTGAAGCAAGATATGATTTGATTACTATTTGAGAATTATAATTCACTTTCATGCTGTCAAAAAGGTAGTCCATTAAAAAGTTAACATCTAAACCAGGTCTTTGAACCTATATTAGCCTGGAGATTAAGTCCCATACCTGTTCTTGTGTGAACTGAATATTTTTACTTGGTAAGCAGAAATTATTCTTCCAGTTCTCTTTAGGATTGGGAATGATTACTGTCCATTTCTTCTTTTGCTAGTTACTAGCTAGGGGGAAAAAAAATTAAAATCCCAACTACACAAACAAAAAAAAAACCCTCCCTCACAACTTCCTTTATTGTGATAAAAAATATTCTCTATTCATATAACATTAAAACTTTGTGCAGACACTATTACATAGCTAAACCCCAAGAGTTAGTACAGGTAAGAGCAGAAATTAACTTTCATTAGAAAGCTACAAAGGTTAATTTGGAAAAGGAAGCTCTTAGAAGCTGCTAGAAATGGTGATGAGGCCTCAGGATAAGTGAGACTATGACAGACAGTTCTTAGGATGTAATCCTTAAATTTAGTTTCCACTGATATAATGTAAACCTGCTGAAGTTTTGGGCATAGAAAACTTTTTGACAGGTGCCAACCTTTCTTTTCAGCATGCAGTGGAATTCCTTCAAGAAATGTTGAATCAGACCTTTAGACACTTTAATTCATTAAAGTCTTTATCAATTACAATGGTAGTAGCAGATTTTTAGAATTAAAGTTTGTCTCAGGTATTTCTAACAATATCAGTACAAATCCAGCTAGCTAAACAAAATATGTATAGAATTGAAGAGCTATAATATCTACTAGTCGAGTTTTATTCACATTCTACAGATTATTACAACAAAAAAGTCTTAAATTTGCACCCAAAATATAAAGTTTGTTAAACCATACTATCAGCAAGACTTAAGCAGAAGAGGACAAAAATTACTTCTACAAACCTGAGCGATTCTGAAAGGGCTGAGAGTTTTGTTCACTAATTCTAGTCAGTTTGAGAATGTCATATTGGAGGTTATCAAGCTAACTGCACTCAAAAGAAGAGATCAAGACATAAACTGGATAGATACCTAAACAAACTACATTTCACATCATATCAGCATAATGGGAAAGTATTTTAAATCATCTTTCACCGAAAAGCTTAACAGACATGAGCCTGGTGTCCGCAGTATCACTCTTTCCGAACAGTCTTAATCTATAAGTCAATCTAAATGGGGGTCACTAAAGCCTAGGAAAAGGTGGAATTGTAGAAAGGCATGACTAGGGATGACTTTGTGCTGCAAAATCTATTACAGAAATGTAGCCTAATTTATGCCTCTAAGGGAGGCCGGTCTAGAAAAGAAATCTTCATTTGACACAAGGGTTATACAGTCAAATACATTTCTGTGTTTTGCTCTAAAGATTTATTGCTACTGACTTATAGCACTGTTTTTTATAGGTGTGCAAAGCACAGAATGCCTATGCATTTTTTGTACAGACCAGTACAGCCAGTTACAGCGAATTTGCAGGCAATACTACACGTGCTTCTATCAGAGAAGCAGAAGAATAAACTAGGAAGTCCTAGCTCAAATTCAGGTCAGAATTAATATCAAATAACCAGCCCTGAACTACTTAATTACTAAATGAGCAGAACAGGTCATTGACACTAAAAATTTATTTAGCATTAATTTTATCTCTAGAAAACTTGACCCAAAGCTCCTGGCAGAATTTTAGGTGGCACTGTGCTGAATTAACACCTGAAGGATCTGTCTCAGAGCTGTTTGTTAAATTAATTGCTAATGTACATAAATATTAATAAATTAGTATCAATATGTTACTTGTGTTCAAAATGAAGCCATGTAATTCAGCTTTAGTGATGGAAATGCTATAGCTCTGCACTTTCTGGGCAAACGGGGGACTCTCCAGATCAGACCAACACATATAAGAAGTTTGGAAAGTGATAACAAGGGGAAAAAAAAGAAACCAGGCCTATTCACTCTAGAAACAAAAAAGAAGATAAGCTAAACATGTGAGCTGATAAGGAGCTTGCAGAACCTCCTTAATTTCAAATTCCTAAGAACCAGTTAAACAAAGTTTACACAGTGTATTTATAATTCATCACAGCCCTTGAGCAGGGGATGTGCTTTTAGAAGTTTCTTCCAGTCTTGTACTTCTAGAATTAGTGACTGTTAATACTATCTCAACACATTTCTTTTCCCAAATCCTACACAGACATGTGAAACAAAGCTGTACAGCAGTTTATGAATAGTTTTTCTAACTGTAAAAGAAGCAATGGAGTCTAAAAGTGCTTATTCACTGTGAATTAGCAGGGCCACCACTGACAAAAAGCATTCACAAGAAAATTGAAAATATGTAACACTGAAGAAATTAATACAATTTCTCAAAGGAAAGCTGAAAATTAAAGGTTAAAACCCCTCCCTTGTCTTCTGAACACTTTAATTCCTGTAACATCATATATTACATAAGGCCAGATTGCACAGCTTTTGTCAGCATTTGCAATGCATGTCTGTGAATACATGAGAAAACACTTGATTCAAGGCCTTCCCCTCCTTCTTTGAAGAATTAACTATCCAGGCAAGTGGGAAGTTTCTATTTTCAGATATTGTTGTTAGGTCAAGTATGAGAAAAATACCTTCTAAATGTCATACTTTTTTTTACAGAATTTTATATGCAGTCTGCTTTGAAAGTTGTCTTTCTGACCTCAAGATAGGGCAAGCTGCATCCATTTCAATGTTTGGAATATCAACCCAACCATTTTTCTTTTAGCAAGCATTTAGCTTTTAATTTGAATTTATGCCACAGAGCAATACTTTTTTTTCCCATAAGCTAAAGCAGAAACAATCTATAGGTCATATACTCTTCTAAAAGCACACAAGCTGTGTTGGGATTATGGTGTCAATTTTCCAGTTGATTCAAAGTACCTCCAAGCACTCCTGAGTATACTTCTGCAGTATCAAATGACACATCCAGCAATGGCCCTCTGCATACATTCTCTTTGTAACAAATTATTTCAGTGCTCTTCTCTTCATATTTTTGGAACTTTCAACCAAAACTGAGTTGGTTAGAAAATAAAATGTTTTGACTTTGAAATCTCAGCTTTTTTCTAAAAGTTGAAGTCTCAATTAAATGGAAGTCCCAGATCTACCTAAATCCTAGGTCCATGTCACTCAATCATTAACTGAAAACACACAGGGTGTGAGACTGTCTTCCTGTTACTGTAATTGTAAATATAGCCATCCAGAAAGACTGGCCAATTGTTCTGAAAAGGTCTTGATTCCACTTAAACTGTCTAAAGATTTGCTGAATTATTCCTAACAGTTATCATTTGAGCAGACAGTACCTAGAAATCTAATTTGAAGTTTTCATTGGATTATTTACTATTTGTAAGAACAGCCTTATTTCTTTTAGGTCATTGTTTGTAAGAATCACTAGTATCTATAAAGCCATCTCCAAAGAAAATAGTGGAAGGACACACAGACAAAGAATTCAACTACCAGCTTTGCAAGGACTTTGAAAGGTTATCATCTATCCCTTACTCCGAGAACCTGGCAACCCTAGGGACACCCAGGGGTTTTGCTTTCCATACTTTTAAGATTTTATCACAGAACCTGATTCCCTGAGTTCACAGGATAGGTCAGGTTGGAATAGACCACAGTGGGTCACCTGGTCCAACCTCCCTGCTCAAGCAGAGTCATCCCAGAGCACATGGCACAGGACTGCATCCAGATGGATCTTGAATATCTCCAAACAGGGAAACCACAACCTCTCTGTTCCAGTGCTTGGTCACCCACACAGTCAAGTTTTTCCTCATATTCTGGTGGAACTTCCTGGGCATCAGTTTACACCTGCTGCCTCTTGTCCTATTGCTTGGCACTACCGAGAAGAGCCTGGTTACATCCTCCTGGCACCCTCCCTTCAGACACTTACAGACATTTATATGGTCCCCCCTCAGTTGCTTCTTCTCAAGGCTGAACAGGCCGAGCTCCCTGAGCCTTTCCTCCTAAAAGAGAAGCTCCAATCCCTCGATCAACTTCGTATCGCTAAAGTAGCTCCTACGCTACCATCGCTGAAGTCACAATCCCTCTGGTGAGGGTCCCAACCTGCCAAGGTGCTTTCCTGTGGTCTTTAAAATAACCTCTACAAAGCCGCAACTTCAGGGATTCACACGCTGCTCAATATCTGTCCTTGATACCGTCCAGGCTTTAAGCGCAGCTCTACCCTAGCACCACGGAGGACGCAGAACGAGGGGCTCGGCTCTCCCAGGCAAACTCCCCCGGTCCCAACCCCGCC